>JASANA010006759.1:0-13480 GCA_030248095.1 Ptycholaimellus sp. GST1_10
ATAGTTGCTGCTTTTGCAATTGAGGAAGCTTGGTCTGCAGATCCTTTTGCACCTGCATGGACCGATTCTTTCAAGGCTCCGACTGGCCAGATTCTGCTTCAACCAACGGCCTTCTCACACCCCTACTAGTCCTTTCTGCCATTCTCCTACTCCCACATCTTCCCGCATAATCCCTTCCTCTCCTTTATTACTTTCGCAAAATAGGCTTCAACTGTACAGTTAGTAAGTTTTGTTGAAATTGGTTTGATCACGTAGCAGCAACTCTCACAAACGGTGCTACTGCTTTCGTCAACCTCTAGCGCTAAAAATGCTTATGAGAGCAACTGTGGAACGCTTTTTGACATTGTGTACGATATGTCTTTTGAGAAACTTACGACAACTTCGTTTGAACAACTATGGCAATAAGCCTGAGACATGCGAACGTTTCCAAAAGTAGAATGGAGTTTTTGAATGGGCTTGAGGTAGGAATGAATGATTGGAAATGAGCAGTGCAAGGCTTTTTTAAAGAGACCGCAATACAAATGTCGCATCATTAATATGAAATCAGCAAGAGAAGCAGCAGCCAGACGATCGGCTGCTGTGAATTCCCTGGAACTACAGCTCTAGCGCTTGACAATTTAGCTGCATGTCCGTCTCTAAGACCCACTGAGTAATATACTAACTATAAAGGCACGAGCTGCTGTGTTCCCTGAAAAAACAGATTGCTTTATGCTGCGTAATTTACATTATCGACTGCAGTTAAGGAAATGACGAGTTGGGTTCCTAGAAAACAATCCTCTGGACAGGAAAGGAGGAGGTTTTAGACTGGCGAGTTTTCAAGTCAGTACTAATTTTATTTATTGACTATTTGATTGGACCGACGCTTTTTTTTGCTAAATATGTTTTTTCGCATCAATTCAATGAGCTGTCCAAACTGCCTAAGGCCCTCCAGGACACTCCCGGACATTTCCGAAAGTTCAGAACACTCCCGGGGGTTTTTCTGAAGTTCTTGCGCCGGCTACGCCCTACTCCTGGTACTATTGTCAGTCCTTGGTCGCACACGACTTATGGTGGTAGCCGTAGTAGCTCCCTATCGGTCGCTACGGCCAAGATAAGCCTCCAAAAAAATTTTGGAAAAGGAAATTTTGGGCGGTCCCAAAAAGTAGTCCGGGAGTGTTCTGGCCCCGCCTAAGGCTGTTTTGCGCCTCACTAAATATGGCAACGGTCAAATAGAACTGCCACAAATTACGTTTTGCGTAGCATACAAATAGCCAATTTAGCAAATTGCATTAGCCTTTTACTTCATTTATGCATGTTGTAATCATTGTGGTGTTTAGTTTGAGTAGTCTTATCGTGGGGAGCGCAGATGCAAACAGTGCAGGGATGTTGACGCTGAGCGCAGGAGGAATCAAGGCATCCTTATCGCCACACTCCACAGGGTTAGGGTCACAGAAGGGACCAGTTTCAGGTCACACACACCACTCAGTTTACGCCTGTTTTCAGACCACCACGTGAGCCTGCTTGTGCAAGGCCAAATAGCCATCCCACATCTGCTCCTTCTCATTCATTCTCTACGTGCTAAATGAGATTTTGACACAGAAATAATCCACGAGGCGCAAACTGTATTTTGGATAGCTTTTTACATATATAACCGTTAATTACCATGACTTATTTTTTCGGATCTTGCGCAAGGCCTAGAGCTGTAATTCAATTGTTTTCAAGATTTTCTCAAGTGAAGGCATTGGGTTTTTTTAGTGCGCGCTGAGTTTAGCGCGCAACTCAGCGAATTCACTATATCACAAACAAATTTTTCTTACAGTTGGACTAAAATCTCTTCCTCAAAGAGAATTGGCAAAAGATGTCGGTGGGCGGCTCTTTCGGGCAATACCTGAGTGCTGAGCAAAAGGCTGAGCTGGTCAGCATTGCCCAGGCAATCGTCGCTCCGGGCAAAGGTTTTCTTCAATTCCCTTCTTTCCGCTCAAGCACACAAACAGAGTGGACAAGAGAAGAGAAGAGTGGAACAATGGGAAAAACGTCATTATAGGAATCTGAGAAATTTCATGCTAGGTGGCGAAATCTTCTTGTCCGCCTCAACCTCCCCCGTTCCTCCCAGCTCCTCCAAGCCGGTCTGTTGAGGCATCCTGGCGGCGGACGAGTCCGCGGGGACGATCGCGAAGCGCTTCTCAGGCATCGGCGTGGAGTGCACAGAAGAGAACCGACGGGCCTACCGGGAACTCCTCTTCTCCGCTGGGGAGAAGGGCCAGCTGGGCCAGAACATCTCCGGGGCCATCCTCTTCGATGAGACCTTCCGCCACAAGGCTGCTGACGGCACCCGCCTCGTGGACCTCCTCAAGTCCAACGGCGTCATTCCTGGCATCAAGGTTCTTCTTTTCATTGCAACCCTGATTTATGCTACCTTTTCGGGGCTCTATAGGACCCATTTACTGCTTCACCCCCTTTCCTTCTCATTAAGCAATCACCTTTGCCTCCGAAGTTCTTTTTTTCCATTCCGACCCTTTTTGTGAGCCAGTAGAAGCGAACAGAAGCAGGACCCCTGCCAGTTGAGGTGGACCTGGGTGTGGTTCCGCTAGCCGGGACCCTGGGGGAAGGCACCACGCAGGGCCTGGACAGCCTGGGCAAGCGCTGCGCAGAGTACAAGGCCGGCGGCTGCCAGTTCGCCAAGTGGCGCTGCGTCCTTCACATCGGCCTCGGCAAACCGTCCCACCTCGCACTCGCCGAGAACGCCAACGTCCTCGCTCGCTACGCCTCCATCTGCCAGCAGGTTGGTGGCCACTCCCACAGCTCCTTCCAGGCTCATGGAGGATGATGCCAGCATCTTGAGCCAAAGCTGTCCATGATACTGGCAGGCCAGCTTTGGCTCAAGATACTGGCATCATCCTCCATGCTCTGAAACAAGCTAGCTATTAAAATGGGAATGGGCTGCAGAACGGGCTGGTGCCGATCGTGGAGCCGGAGGTGCTCTGCGACGGGGACCACGACCTGGCCACGGCGGCCAAGGTGACGGAGCTCACGCTCGCCTACACCTACAAGGCACTGGCCGACCACCACGTCTTCCTCGAAGGCACCCTCCTCAAGCCCAACATGGTCACCCCCGGCCAGTCCTCCCAGCAGAAGGTCCTGCCTTCCTTCCCTCCAGTATTTCTTAGACAGCAAGACATTACTGCCAAAGGTGACAGCGGAGGAGATCGGGGAGGCGACGGTGACGGCGCTGCGTCGCGGAGTGCCGGCGGCGGTGCCCGGCATCGTCTTCCTCAGCGGCGGCCAGTCCGAGCTGGACGCCACCGCCAACCTCAACGCCATCAACCGGGCCTCCGGCGTCAAGCCCTGGAAGCTCACCTTCAGCTACGGACGCGCCCTGCAGGCCTCCGTCCTCAAGGTATTACCCTGACAGCTTTCAGCTGAACCTCCTCCATCCCCTGGCCTTCTAACAAAGAGCCGCGTCAATTGTAGGCCTGGGGCGGGAAGAAGGAGAATTGGCCGGCGGCTCAGGCCACCCTGCTGGCGAGGGCCAAGGCGAACGGGCTGGCGAGTCTGGGGACCTATGAAGGGGAGGAGGCCGCCGCCGCCGCCAAGGAGTCCAACTTCGTCGCCAAGCACTCCTACTGAGCCATCAACCACGCCTCCTCCTTTCTTTCATTCATCTTTAGCAGTTGTCCAATGCGGATGGGGTTGTCTAAGAAGCCATGGAGGTTTTCATCGAACAGGAAACAATAGAGTAGCGCTGATACAGAGTACAATCTTATGAAACAGAGTACATGGCACAGCAGGAACTATCTGCAAGCGGATGCAGTAAAGAGCAGAGGATGGAGATGAGTGGGCTAAGAGGGCTTGTTGAAGGTTTTGGGGCCGGTGACGTGGTCCTCTTCTTGTTCCTCCTCCATCTTCTGGTAGTTGGCCACCCGCGTCTCTAGTGAGGTCAGGCTGAACGGCTTGCTCGCATCCGCCAGCGATGACTTCGCCTGCCAATTTCACTCTCCCTCTGCATGGAATGAGTTGTTGCAATAAAGAGTTGTTGCGTTTTGTCCAAGTTATTACACATTTTTGCCAGTTTTTATCAGGCAGTCTAGGTCCAATTTTAAGCGTCATGCAGGCGCAATTTTGTTGTTAATGTCAATTCCTCTAAACATTAGCTCCTTGAATAAGGCCAAACCTCAGTATGTGGGACTTTCCTCCGAGCCCACCTGGCCACGCCCCACCATAGGCCGAGCAAGATGAGCACCAGCCCGATCAACGGCACCAGGATGGCCGCCAGTCGCCCCCCGCTGCTCCCACTCCTCCTGCCTTCAGACATCAGCATTCTCCGCCTGCCTAGACTGATTGGAGGGAGGTAGAATGACTCTCAAGCGGCTGCTTGGTGTAGGAGCGGGAGGTGGAGGTGCGGGGTGCTGGAGTGACAGGGCGGGGTCGATAGGCACCGCCGCGCTGGCGCTCCAGATGATCGCGCAGGTATGGGTCCATCGTTGTCGTTGCTGGAAGGTGAGGAGGCATTTTCTGAAGTGCTGGTGAGGGGGGTTGATAGCTAAGTGGATAGCTTACTTCTTTTGGTGGTGGCGGTTGTGGTGGTAGTGGTAGGAGATGTAGTGGTGCTGCTGGTGGATGAACTGGAAGTACTGGAGGAGGTGGATGTAGAGGAGCTCTTAGAGGCGCTTGTCGTAGAAACAGTAGTCGTAGTGCTAGCTGTTGTTGTGCTAGTAGACGTGGACGAGGAAGAGGTTGTAGTAGAAGTGCCAGAAGAGCCTTCCGTGCTGCCTTTAGACTGACTGGCCGGTGATGGGCTGTCCTTGTCTGTGAGTTCCAGTTCAAACTTCCTCCCTCGTCAAATAGTTAACTGAAAAGGCTCTACCTTTGGGCATCTGGCAGATGAAGTGTCGCTTGTCCCGGCAGTACTCCAGAACCCAGGTGATGCTGGGACTGAGCTTGATGGAGACACAAAGGTGGGCCCGCCGCAAGTTCCGCGCCATCGACTGGTAGGACAGGTTGTCGTCGGCCAACTGAAATGATCCAAATTTATTATTCTTATATTTAGTGCTTGTATGCTGAGGTTTTCACAGAGCGGAGCGTGGGATGGACGTAGTCCAGAGGCTGACCATCCTCCCTCCACTGCAGCACTTCTTTCAGCTGCGTCGTGTTCTTCTTATACCGCTCCTAAATATTCTACTTTTCGGCAGCGCAGAGAATAGGTAGCTGCTCATTGCGTGCCCTCAGTAATTGTCATTGCCCGCCTTTAGTAACTTTTCTTGAATATTACGGTCGAAAGTTCCAAATCAGAACGACTGACAGCTTTGACGCGGAGTCCAGTCCAGATCTTGGGTATCCAAAGGCGGTAGAGTGTCGCAAGCATGAAGGAGTACTGGTCCGGGTTCAGCACACTGATGAGCTCCCCGCCGTCCGCCTTGCATCGCCTGTCCGCCGCCCACCAGCTCAGCGAGTCATCTGACACCTTCTTCTTCTCAACCCCTGCCCTAGGCCATAGCCCAGGAACTGTAAAGTGCGTAGCAGTTGCCAAGGAACTCATGGTAGTGTTGTCGCTGGCAGGCGGGATAGAGGCGATCCTCAGTTCGCCGAGCCTCTCCTGCCTTGTACTTGATGGGATGGCTGGAGCAGAGGTAGGCCAGCTGCGTCTCCTTGCACATCTGCGAGGTCCGCGGCATTGTCAGACCCTGCAGGCGACTAAGATTAGGAGACAATGGAGGAAGAGTTTGGAGGAGAGATGAGTAGAAGGAGAGATGAGAAGGAGGAAAAGTGGGGGGGGGGGGGTAAGATATGGGTGGGAACGGAAAAGATGCGCGGTATCCAACGGCCAGAGGTACGGTTGAGGGAGTAGCAGGTGGAGATGTTGGCGCTCCAAGTGGAGAGACGGCCGAAAACTAGACGAGCAGAGGAGGACTCCCCAAAGCCCCCGTCCTCATCTGCCTCCCCTTCAAACACCTCTGCCATTGCCAGGAAGCTGCTCTGGATGGAAGGTTTATGGAAAAACCGAGACGAAGCAGTGCCTCTTTGGCAGTTCGATTAATATGGGCATAGTAGGGCTGATCCTCGGACTGCCAGTAGCTGCGATGCGGTCCCTGCTCCACGTAGCCGATCCACGCTTCATTCACGTCCGCCATCGCCAGAAGCGTCTGCAGGAAAGCTGCAAAAAGGAGCCACATTGCGACTGCAGATCTTCCAGTAATTTATGAGCACATGCCTAAAGGCACTCCCAAAGGAATCCTGCTGCTAAAATTTTAAATTTCTAAAATCAAACTGGACTTCCATAGAGGCCTCGGGTAGAATGTGGTCTTAACCATTGGTTAATTCGTCAGCGATGTAAGCGAGGGAGGCCTTGCGCCCGTTCTTGGTGCACATGCCGGCGTCGTAGTGATGTCGGTACTTCTCCAGCTTGAAGCAGGTACTCTCTGCACCCCCTCCTCTTTGCTCTTTCTAGTCTCCAGAGCTGGAGAAGGCTCTTGACACCAAAGCGCAGCCAGCCTCGTTCGCAGTAGTAGTCGGACTCATTGCGCGGCTTGATCTGACTCAGGTCCTCCGTGGCCTCCCGGCTCAGATTCAGCTTGCACATCCCGCGCAGGTTCCGGTCGCAGTACACGTCACGCCAACCGTCTGTTAATAGCTCACCTTGACTCTATCGGCCTTTGAGGCAGCTTCATGAGGCTAGGCAAGGATGAGAATATAAGATGGAGAGGAAGAGGTGTGAAAGGCAAGGAAACAAACCCTTTCCGATGGCGACGCAGCCTTGGCTGACGCGCAGGACGCCGTCTCCACTGCCGCTGTCCGGCTCCCCGGGGGCCCAGTTGCGGAACTCCAAAGCACTCTCGTCCGTCCACCTCAACCCCTCCCTCCTTTTCACCTCTTTTGATCTCATGAGACCAGAGGAGGGAGTGGGATAGAGCAGGAGATTATAGGGCAGAGAGGAGGAAACTGGAAATCGCCGACGCTGGCCGCGGTGCGCTGATGAAGGCCGATGTAGATGACGCCCGTGTCGCCGCCGGATTGCGAGCGCCACTGCAAATTTATGTCTGGCCTTTTCTTTGCCAGCTCTTCTTCCATCCTCTGACCAGCTTCTGGGTGAAGTTGCTCTCGGCATCCGAATGGATGGATACCAGATCCGCGCCCGGCGTCTCCTGCCAACAAGCTCATGCATGGGAAAAGAAGAGGATATGATGAAGGCTGACCCTGCACAGCTGTCGAACGTTGTCGTAGTGGGAGACGGTGAGGTTGGTGACGGCGTAGCAGGCGCCTAGGTGCTCGCACCAGCTGGCCGGGCACTCCTTTTCTGCCAGACCGGATGAGAGAAATATTCAGAAGGGGCTGGTAGAAAGATGAAGAGGGAACTCTGCTCCACAGGCTTGGCCTTGCCCTTGCCGTCCAGGCGACAGATGGTGAATGGGCGTTGGGAGCAGGCCAGGGGGCGGACGAGGCTCCGGGTTGGGATGCCCTGAATAACCTCTGCTCCCGAGGCTGCGCTGCTTCCACTCGAATCACTTCCGTCTGGAAACAGAATGCCAGAGTAGGAACCTATCTGCAGCTGGCTAACGGCCGAAAGCATGAACCCAGGACGCAGTTGATGGCAAGGAAGGTGTAGCGCTGGCCGGAGGTTCTGGGCCCTTTGCGCTGGTTGGGGCCCAGACGAAGGGTGTTGCCTTCGGCTGGCCATCTGCCCACCTGCTCGTCGCTTCGACTGAAGCCCATGCGCTGGCAGAACAGGCTGCAATCCTCCCTTTCTCACTCCCTCAAACCCACTCCCTCTCCTGGCAACTCCGCCACAGGCTGTCCACACTCGCAGGCCTCCGAGCTGATGTCGTCCTGGCCGCAGTCCCCCACACCGCTCGACTGGAACTATGTTTTCTTTCTATGCTGAGATTTGCAAAATATTTTAGTTTTGAAACGAATCATCGATCGCGAGCTGATTGAAATGACTTAGCCCGATTTGAAGCAGACAAAATGCGCCGCTTATGAGCTGAGAAAAAGGCGAAGTGGGTGGTGGAATAAGTGACCTTGCAGTAGTCCAGCTCCAGGTCATTGAGGTCGGGGTGCTTGGGCTGCATGAATGTCTGTCGGTCTGCAGAGGAAGGGAGGAGAAGAGTGGAGAGTGAGTGTGTAAAGGGGCGAGGCCAACCGTGGACCTTGATGTAGACGGAGACGACGTTCTGCTGGGACTGGGAGCCGCAGGAGTGCAGCACGTTGCCCTGGCACTGGAAGTCGCACTCCTCGCTCACATCACCGCTCCCTCAATCGCCCCAGCTTTTGCCTAAGAGACTAAAGTCAGGGTTCGCATGCATTTATTCTAACATTAATCATTAACATTCTCGAAATCGGAGTGAGAATGAGACACTGACCAAAGTCCTGGTTGACACCGGCCTCCGATTTCTTGCCGCAGAGGCAGGTGCCGGTATGGTTATAGCTCACGCGTCCGGTAGTGGCTGAAAGGCGAGGGGTGGGTTGGAGCTAGGCGTGGATGGGTGGAGACCAGCAATGTCGTAGCCGCGATCGGCGCAGACGAAGATGCACTGATCGGCGCTGATGGGGCGGATGTTCTCGATGGTGGTGGAGCCTTTGGAGAAGAGGCGGGACTTGTAGTGCCCGCAGCCCGCAAATCGCCATCCTCTGGCTGCAGTCAATGGCTTGAGCAGGGAGTGAAGCGATGCGGAGTGCGGATACCTTTAGGCTTGTTGCGGAAAGGCTGCATGTCTAGGGCAAGGCAGGGCCCGCCGCTCTGGCCCAACAGCTCGTTCTTCAGCCTGTGTCCATTTCACTGACCATTCAAAGGAGCAGAATTCAGTCATGAGAGTTGCAATGCTTCGAGACCTAAGATTCCTAACATGTAGGATGTTGGTGACTAAGTTTGGAGGAAGATGAAAGAGCAGGCCAACTGGGAAGCATCGGAGTTGCCGGGGCAGGCAATGCGTTCGCTGAGCCAGAAGGCCAGCCTGGACTTGTGGTAAGCAGCGGAGCCGCGAGAGGCAATCGTGGGCGAGATGAACAGCGAAGTCGTCGGCATCTTCGCCAGCTTGTCGTACAACTGCAACTCCATGCCTATGCCCATCACACTCCTGCCAGCAACAATTTCACTTTCAAAGAGCAGAACTGATAAAAAAGTTTTGTTAAATGAATGGAATATGATATTTTAAAATTCTACTCGTCTCATGTTCTTCAATTTTTCTAATTCATTCATCTCGGGTCAGTATGATGTTGAAGAGAGGATGAAAGGCATTTACAGTGATGGCCAACTCCCGCGCCTCTTCCACGGTGCCGAGATGGAGCAGGCTGCCGTTGTAGACGCTCTCGCACTCATTCTTCGCTGTCTGGGAAATGCAGGCTGGCTTTTCAGGGAAAGGGCGGAGTGGAGGAGGGAAAGGGAGGAGGGGAAGAAGTAGGAGACCATTGCAGGCAGCGAAGCACTCCTCCCAGGGCGTCTTTGGGTCCGTCGTGAAGCACCAGGGCGCTTTCGTCCTGTTCCCGAACACGCGGCAGTAGTTGTGCTCCTGCACAAACAGGCCACTCTTCTGGCTGCCCAAACACAGCAGTTGGAGTAAATTTGGAGCTCAGGTGAAATTAATTTGAATATTCTCTCAAAGCAGCAGAAGCTAGCACCAGTAAGAAGGCGGAAACCTGAGAGGAGAAGCCGGTGTGTGTGTGGGGGGACTGTGAGCTCCACTTTTGGCAGAGCTTGCCGGTGATGGTGCGATCCTGTTTGCCTTCGTAGGAAGTCTCCTGGCTGCAATTGCCGCTTCTCCGCCAGGAGCACTGCCGACTTTCATCCACGCATTTGGCTGACAATTCCCGAGCTTTCTTTTCTACGCCCTGTCCTGTAAATGGAGAGCTACCCTTGCAATCCACAAAGCACTCCCGCCACTCTACGTCCGGCTCCATGGTGTAGCACCAGGGGAAGGGACGATCTGAAGTTGCACGGCAGTAATTGTGCTCCCCCAACGACCCCAACCTGTCAGCCATAGCTTTAGCAGTTTGCTGAGATGAATTGGAAATGAAGCTGCTTGCAAACACCGCATTCAGCGACAGGAGAAGCTATGCTAGTTAAAGGGATAATTTTCACTGCATTTCAAAGATTTCTTTTAAAGAGAATATTTTAAATCAGCTATGTTCATCGGCTCACTTAGTGCAAGGCAGGAAATGGGGCTTACTGATGCTTGTGGGGCTCTTGCACATTCCAAGACTGGCAGGGAATGCCGGAGAAGGTGACGTTGCGTTCGCCCAAGTAGCTGTCTGCCGACAAACAAAACTGCACTAAGCCTGAGGACAGAGGAAGGAAGGCACCCGTGGGTCGGCATTTGGAGGCGTTGCGGTTGGCGCAGAGGAACTTCTCGTAGACCACGCTGCCGCTCAGCACCCGGTGCGTAATCCGCTCCTCTACGCACCCCCCGCCTGTCTCCGTGTCCACGTCTGCAAATCCAGCTTTCCCAGCTTTCATGGAGCAACAATTGAATGGGCTAAGAAGAGATGGGAAAGTAGAGGCTGCCAAGACATCATTGCTTTCGTCAGCATGATGTTGCGGTTTTTGCGTCAGACTAAGTCAGAGACTTGTCGGAGATAGAAAGTTAGACCAATATTGGTCGGAGCGAGCGTAGAATGAAAGAGGAGTGAGAACCATAAGTAGATGTAGTGAAGAGCTGTGTTGCAAGTGCAACTGCTAGGAGCATGCCAGGAGCTGGAGGGGGGCGGGTGAATGGTGTGGAGGAGACATGGGAGAAGACGGGGAGCGAAGGGGCGGCGTGGCGCGGCGATGGTTATCAAGCCTTGCCTACTCATGGCCGGGCGGGTGCGGGATTAGTGCTGAAGACTCCGCTGCCCATTGCAAGGTCATGGACTGTCTGCCCTTTTCCGGCTTCTTTTTTCTCTTTCTCTGATCTCATTTGGCTGGCATTGCAAGGTAGGAAGTCTGGCATGCAAATGTTTCCTTTTGGCAGCAGTTTTCTGCATGCAAATGTGTACTATCAGGAAGAGAAATAGGATTATTTCCTTCTTTCTTTCCAAAGTCAATGAAATACATTTAATTATATTGAAGCATGCCGTAGTTTTTGCATGTATCTCAAGCACGAAAAGTTTCAAGCACTCAAGCCAACAACAGTGTATCAGAAGCCATTCCACAAGGAGGATACAGTATACAGTTCTTTGATTTTGAACTTATGTTTGCCGATTTTTACAAAGAAAGAATCGTTTTCAGCTTACCGCTGGTGCCGGATGTTCCAGGCATACGACTGGGTATAGCTGAACTAAGAAGACTCGGTTGGATGGGTGATGTGAAGTGAAGTAATATTTGCTTTACTTTTCGTTTTTTTTTACCTTACCTACCCCTTTACTATACAAAAAAATATCTATAATTTCTTTTTTATTTTTCACCCCAACTTCAAAATGTTTTCCCTACCAAACAAGCATTTTCGACGTTTCAACAACTGCTATCAAGATGTTTTGCGTTCATTAAATTTTTGGGTTAGCTTTGGGTTTCATTTCTGGTATTTCTGGTTATTTTAAACATATTTTGACACATAAAAGATATATTTTGTAAAACTAAACTAGCCTAAACTTATGGTTTAAGCCTGAAAAAAAGAATTGAGCACTTTCCAAACGGTTTCCAAACGGTTCTATCAGCTCAAAGAATAGGTCCCTGGTTTCTCTGTTCCGCTCCTTCCGTTTGAGAGTTTTCAGGTTTGGACTGTATTTACAGCTGAAGCAACCAGCTGAGAGAAGAAACTGTCTCTTCACCAAATATAGCTAGAATTCTGTAACCTCTCCACAAACAGTAAATCGATTCTGTGAAAGAATCACTGCTGATATCTGTCCAGGTACTTGCCGGCTATCAAAGCCGCTCCATAGGCTGAGTCCAGTCTCTTGGCAGCCTACAAAGCCCAGCATAGAAAGGGGGCGAAATAGTGGAACAAAAAGGAAGGTACAGAAGAGACGGAGAATGAGGCGGACTGATGACGCAGGTGGCGGCGGACGGCGGGCGCGAACCACGGCTTCGTGGCCAGGCCCGTGAGCACGATCTCCTTCACCTCACTCTTCCTGTCAGTGCATGGCTTGTGTAGGTGTCTAGGTGAGGATGGAAGGAGGCGGACTTGAGGAGCTCCGGGGTGATCATGGAGAAGAGGTTGCCCACCAGACCCATCACCAGGGAGCCCAGCAGACCCGGCAGGTGAGCAATATTTGGCTCGCTCAGACCTGTCCGGCAACCGAAATGGCTGACAAGGCCTCTTGATTGGAAAGGAGAGGAGGAGACCGGAGACGGAGGCGGTGGCGTCTGGGTTGTGCCGCTCACCGAAAAGTGTGGGCACGGTGGTGGGGTAGGGGCTGGCAGGCGTCTCCTCATCCTCCCACTCCTTCAGCAGGGCCTCCATTCGCTCCCACAGGGCATCATCTTCTGGCACCTCCACCGATGGCATCAGCTGCGAAACCCTGGCATCAGAGCTTAGCTTAAACCTCTCAGTATAGTCTCCATCAGATGGGGCAGTGAGAAAAGATGCGACAAATTGTATCCGACCATCAGAGAGAGTTTCAAATATTACACTGTCAAAGCTGAAACAAATTATGAGACAGGTGGAGTTCAAAGCATGTGAAAATGTCGGTACCAGGCTTTGAAGGCTTGGAGGAAGGCGGCGAGGGTGTTGCCGCCGTTGAGGGAGGCCGCCACGCACACGTACTTCTTCTGCAAAGTATTCGCTAGGACAAGGAAGGAGGGCTGGAGTGGGCGCCAACTCCCAGGTAGGGGAAAAACTGGACAGGCCGCGGAGGGTTGTCCAGGATCTGCGGGGGCTGGAAGCCGTCGGGCATCTCGAATGAGAACTGGGCCGAGGTGCCCATGTTCAGGACTGGCAATTTGATGAGGATGAATTGTAGCTGGCGGAGCAGAAGATGAGAGACTGGCAGCCTGCGTTTTCTCAGCAGCAAAGAAGTGGGTCTGGAAGTCGCCCAGGGCGGCCAGGATGGGCGTCCCTTGGGCCAGGCCGAAGAGCGTTTCCTTCAGGCTGCCCGCCCAGCTCCCCGCCTCCACGATCTCGGGCAGAATCTCCTCTCCTATCGTCTCTGTCCTGCATTTCACCAGCATTCCCACAAAAAGAGGCGGTTGCAAAGTTAGTGACAAAAGCATGTTAGGATTATCTGTGAATAGGTCGTGGCGCTAAATGTTGAGTCTGCAGCTGAAGCGCCCTCTGTGGCCAGTGTTTGCTGGAGCATTATATTGGTAGCAGACTAGAAGAAAAGCATACAAGACGGTATCCCAGGCCAGCCGTTTGTGATCAAAGTAGCCCCAGGAGTCGGCGAGCATGTGTGTGGTCTTGGCCCGCTTCAGCCCACTCATCTGGCACACCAGGTAGTCCATGATGGTGCCTCAAGTCTCTTTCAATCAGGCAGGGGTTCAGATGGAGAGGGAATGCAATACCTGAGAATATGGCCCTGTCAGTGGGCAGGAGTCCGTTCCTCTGTAGCCATACGAGGGAAACAGAGCCGTAGCCGGAGTGTAGGAGGTTGGAGC
>JASANA010006760.1:0-16467 GCA_030248095.1 Ptycholaimellus sp. GST1_10
TTAGAAAAAATAAAAAAAAAACTGTACTGTACTGGACGCTATTAGAAAAAATAAAAAAAAAACTGTACTGTACTGGACGCTATTTGAGACAAAATGAACTGTACTGTACACTAGATTAAATTTACCCGGCGGTTGCCAAGATGCGCGGCCTCACCCCAAGACACCACCTAGATGAAAATGCCAAAATTCATCAGATTTCAATGAAAAACTATGAATTATGCATGTTCCAATTTTTGAAACATCAAGATTTTGGGTTTTTGACTATAAATCGAGAAATACTAAAAATTTCCAAAATTCCTTTTGCCAGCTTCAAGATATTATTTTCACGGATGTACATACCAATAATCAGCTAGTTTCATCGAAAAACCATGGACTTATGCATGTTCAAATTTTTGAAACATCAATATTTTGGGTTTTTGACTATAAATCAATAAATAAAAAATATTTCGAAATTTCCTTTTGCCAGCTTCAAGTATTACTTTGACGGATGTACCTGCCAAAAATCAGCTGATTTCATTGAAAACCCAGCGATTTATGATTTTTGGTACTTTGAAACATCAAAATTTTGGGTTTTGGGCGAAAAACGCAAAATTACGTCAAGCGCAAAAAATGGCCTGGAGATACCACCTAGGCGGACCTTCATGCAAAAAATTAGCCAATTTCGTTGAAAAACCGCGGAGTACGGGCCCCGGAACCACACATATATATATATATATATATATGCGGACAGACGGACGCAAAAATGGGGTAACTGCTTAAGCTGGCCTTGGCCGCCCGCCGCTTCGGGCAGGGCGCCAGAGCTCCTCCAGCCTCCGGGCACGGGTGCTACGGCCCCTACGCTTCGCCTAGCATGCTTCGCATGCTAGGCTGCGCTCCGGGGCCTCCGCACCCATGCCCTCCGGCCTACGGAGCTCTGACTGCCCGGCCCTCCGCGGCAGGCGGCCTTCGGCCGCGCAAAAATACTGCAAAATAGAAGCTGTTTTTCTCGTGAGAATAAATGGGTGCCAGCCTGGTAATGGCGTGAAACCTGCTGGATGAGGAAGGCGACAAGGCGGGTGTGGCCGGCCTGTGCGGCGAAGAAGAGGGCGTGGGTGCCGGATACTCGCTGGGCCATCAGCTCTGCTCCCTCCTCCAGCAGCAGTCTGGCCACGTCCTCCTGCCCATGGGCTGCCGCCAGCATCAGCGCCGTCGTCCCGTCCTCAAATACACACAGTCTCTTCTACTCCCTTCTTCTATCAGTTACCTCAATTACACACCTCCCGTCTATTATTTGGCTGGAATAGAAGGATTGAGAAGGAATGTCCATGCCTGCTTATAGCTTAGTGAATGATTGGATGAGGTGATGGAATGGAAGGGACTACGGGGTCCGCACAATCCACGTGCACTCGACCGGAGTCCAGCAGCCGTCGGGCCGTTTGCACGTCGCCGAGCATGGCAGCCTTGTGCAGGGCCAGGTCTCCGCGCGTCTCCACCTGCAAATCTTGTCCCTACTTTCTACTGCCCCCAAAAAATCTTTTTTTTGGCTTTTTGAGCCAATAGAAAGTTCAGTTGACTGAAAATGCAGGAACCCTCGGAGGGGGCGGCCCAAGAAAGGTGTCCAAGGAGGTGGCCATGCCACTAAAAGAATTGCCAGGGGATGCGTTTGAGTGGCGCAATGTGGCTGTGGAACGCGTAGTGTGAGCGGATATGTGGCTGTGTGGGGGGCGCTGCGAGGGGAGGGGAGTTCAGCAAACAGTGTGCGCGTGTGGCCAGGGGCAGGGGGGGCTAATACAGGGGTCAGCTGTTGTCAGGATAGGTGCCAGTGTGCCGTTCTGGGAACCCCCCATCCTTTCTCCTATTAGAAGCTCCCCCTGAAACAAAGACGCTAAGGTGAGGTGCAGGTTTTTGGGGAACTAGGCCTGGGATTTGGATTTCCGGACAGCTGTGCTCAGGTAGATTTTAGCTAGCAGAGGCGATGCTTTGCTGACGAGGGTAGGCTAGGTAACTGGGACTAGGGTAAGAGGCTAACCTTCATTGACATGAAGTTTTGGCTTTTTGAAGAGGTACTGCACAAGTTTCAACTGAGAACTGGTTTTTGATTGGTCTGAAAATTTATGCACAATGGGACATCTGTCAATCTGTTAGCGAGTGCTGTTAGCTTTTCCATGCCAGATAAAACTATTTTTCATACTCAAATATTATTTTTCTTGAACATACCTAAACAAAAATAATTGTCACAACATTCAGCATCAGTGTCAGATTTAAAATGAAAACCAAAAGTCCTGTGCAGATTATTTAAAGATCCCATCTGGGGTGAAATTTGGAGACAAAGAGGAAAGCTCGCTTTACTACGCAGGGCGAGAGTGTGAAGGCTCCTGCTGGGACAGCTTTCCAGAAGTGCCACCACGTGCCTCAGCCAAGCGAATGAGCGAGCGTTTTGATGAATGGCCGCACTTCGCTCGCCCTCCAGCCCTCACACATCCTGCCTCTACTTGCTCCGCCCCCCACTCACTGTCTACGTTTTATCAACTATCTTTTACCTGCCGTTAGTCCTACATTACTCTCCATATTCAGCCCCTCCCCTCCGAACGGAAGTCTTCAGCAGCTTTGCAAATAAGCCCAATAACCAAAAGCATAAATCAAACGCAGCGTCCTCTAAAAGATGACGAGAGACAGGAAGGCGAAAAAAGAGGAGGGAGGAAGAAAGTGGTTGTTAGCCTGTCCTCCCCCCACCCAGCCGTTCTTTCCAAACGGCGAGGCAGGGAAGCGTGCACTCGGGGCCCAAAGCACGCACGCTCACTGCCAGACCTACAGGCCCTCCTCCTCTCGCTCGCTGAAACCCTGCCATGAGCGAGATCCAATAGCATACTCCCCCCTTTTCCCTCCTACTGCCCTCCCCTGCCTTTCACATCCGACTGTACTATCTTTTTCAGCGGAAGGGCAAGGCTTGCGTATTTTTTTGGCGAATATATGAAACAAGAATTAAGCTACGAGAAGGAAAGCATGGAATAAAGTTGAGTTTGATGGTTTTAAGGAATTATTACTACGATAAACTTAAAAAGCATGCTGTTTTGAATGAGGATGAAGCAAAACTAAAAGGGAAAATGAAAAGTTTTATTTATTTTCACTTCAAGCTTACTGATGTCTAAGCAAGCACACGTTTCCGTGGCAACATAAGTACATAGTATCACCAGCTAAACGCATAAACAATGGATCTCTTTTTCCGATAAGCTCTTTTCCAACTAGATATTCCATGCAGATAAATTGGGCACCATTGTAAAATCTAGCTAAGTGTTGAATTCAGCGTAACGCCAATATTTAACCATGATTCAACGCCTCCAGCACAAACAGTGTAAGGAGGCGGCCTTGTTGGTTTCAAGCTCGAAAACAAACAAAGACAACTAGAAACAGTATTGCTAGAGATGATTGCATACAAATCTTTCCTTCAATAACCAGCAACATGTTTGATTGAAAGTAGAATGATATTCGTCCACTCTATTGAGTAAGAAAGTTAAAAGCAGTATTCAATAAGACAAAACCCGGAGTAAGCTAGCTACATGGTTCTGCCAGAAATTGCCGCCCGCTTATTGATTGAGTTTTACTCCGAACACGGGTGAGGAACAGAACAGCAAACGACGTGGTGTTCTGAGGTGTAGAAAAGAGATAGGGATCAGTGCATTGAGGATTTCCCATTAGATCACATTGTCAGAGTCCAGAATAGTTTTCACAGCCTCGAGGAAAGGCCTTTGCCCCCCACCAGCCACCTCTGCCGGGACCCGCCTCCAGACGCCGCCCACCCGACTTGGCCAATGCCCCTGGGCCCCGCCCCTGCCCACTCCCATCTCCACAAAGTGGTGATTTCCGCGCAGGCTTGTATGAATGAATGGAAAATAGACAGGGCAGCCATGCCAGTTTTCCTGCTGGTTGGGGGACGGTGCTTCATTGGGGGTGCTTTTCAGGAGGCAAGTGACAAAGCATTTCCTGAGTAGCATAAGGTCAGCTATGATACGCCTTCGATTGAGTGAGTCTAGGTTTAGAAATGCTAGTCGGGCATGGTAGCTACCTGCTGGTGCAGCCAGGAACTGGTGCAGCCATGAATGACTAGTGGGGTTTTTAAGTGGAACAATACCAATGAAATGGACCTGTTAAGTTTTTTGCTCGAATAAATTCGCTTTAATATAAAATAAACCACAATTGTTTAACATCTTGTCATGATCTTTTTGATGAATGAAAATTCATCTGCTTTGCATGCGATAGCATTTTAATCTTGTTTCAAATCAACAGAAAACTCACATCCGAATCCTCAGTTTCACCAAATTTTGAACGGTGATCAGCTTCCTTTCAACTATGCGCCGTTTTTTAAAAAAATACGCTGGAAAAAGCCCCAGCATTCAAGCAAGCTCTTAGTGAAAACCGAGCACTTTTATTTCCTCCTCAAGTTGTCCAGCAAATAAACAAATCTCCAAGAACAGCATTATGCGCCTCAAACCATTCTCCTTGCTTCACCTCCGCAAAAGACTGCAAAGCACTGCGCCCACCTTTGTTTCCGGCGAATGGCTGGAGTCCAATCTTAGCAATGACTCGGTTTTTCTTCCGTCTTCTTTTTATACAGAAATTCTGCTCCACCAAATTTTTGACCGCGAAGCGGGCCCGAAGGGCCCGCTTCACGGTCTATACATGTGACTGACTTTTTGACCATATATATATTTCTGTCTGGAATGGCCGGGGCCCTGCGAATTCTCAACGGATTTTGACAAACTTTTTTTTCCCTGAAAGCTAATGCTTGCCGCTTGGATCCTGGCAGGGTGGAAGTGGTGCCGGAGTAGTTGAAACATCACTTTTTTGAGTAGGAAAATTTTTTCCCATACATATACCCTTACATTTTACTTTTTGCTCTGTACTGGCTGAAGTGTAAAGATTTGAACAGAACACTTGAGTTTTTTTGTTCACAATTCGTATATAACGGTTCCAAATCAGAGCTTACTTTTCAAATCGGTTGAGATACCACAGATTTTTCCTTTTGAGTGAAGAATTGTCATGTTGAACAGCTGAAAATTGCAAACAAGACTTGAGTTTTTTTGTTCACAATTCATAACTGCTGATTCTAAATATGTGCTTACTTTTGAATTTGGTTGAGAAACCACAGACTTTTCCTTTTGAGTGAAGAATTGTCATATTGAATGGCTGAAAATTGCACACAAGACTTGTGTTATTTTGTTCACAGTTCATAACTGCTGATTCAATATATGTGCTTACTTTTGAATTTGGTTGAGAATGCTCCCTCGCGCCAGCCCATCTTGCGCTTCGCGGTCACCTATTGCGCTTTGCGCCATTATACTTGTTATTACTTTGCTTGCATAAAACTTATATTGACATTTATTTGAAATTTTTTTTTAGTAATTCTCAATATTTATCGATTATTTTTTTTACAAAAAAACTTTAGACGTTTTTTGACAAAACACACTCTCAAATGAAGCCTGCGAAGGTCTCAAAGAGCCAAGCCAAGGTAACTTTGCATGCATAAAACTCATATTGACTGTTATCTTAGAAAAATCATAAATTCTTAATAATTATCGATAAATTTAGAGCAGAATTTCAACTAAACGCCTCAGAGAGCCAATCTACAGGTTCGAGTGCTGCACTCTTCTTGGAGCTCCTGTCAAGATTTCAACTCCGCTCGCATTCGCTCCGCCGCCTGCTTCGACGGCCTGGCCTGCAGGGACACGTCAAGTCCCTACCGCAACATGCTCCCCCACCCCGAACTATTCCAACTGTCCTCCTCATTCACTTCCCCCCACCCTGCCCCAGCAAGTGGCCAACTGCAGCTATGCACGAAATCTGGGCGTCAACGAGGACAGCCACGTGGTGGTCTACGATGCCTCCAGTGTCCGGCCTTCTTTGGACACTGCGCCGCGGCTCTGGTTTATGTTTCGGGTGCATTTTTGGCCTTCATTTCTCTTTTCTAGATAGGTTGCCTGGGCAAAATGCAGGTGTTTGGGCATGAGTCGGTGAGTATTCTGAGAGGCGGCCTGCTCCTCTGGCTCAGGGAACAGCGACCCATAGAAGAGGGCTCTGAGGGGGTCGCCAAGGTTTCCCTTTGCCTATATTCTCACAGCATGGCCCAAACGCAAGTTTGCGAATTTAGCTGCCAAAGGGCAACCTGACAGCCCGTTTCAATCCGATCCTAGTGCGCAGCTACGAGCAGGTGGTGCAAGGTGTGGTTTTATTGTATTTTGTTGCAATTTTTGGTATTCTGATAGCTGGGATTTTGTTTTTATTTTTTTGGAGTACTTTTTGGTATTCTGATATCTGATATTTAATTTTTTTTCGATTATTTTTGGTATTCTGATAACTGGGATTTCATTGAACCATAGATAAAAGAGCTACCAGCTTTCATTATATAGATGGTAAAACAAGCAATTCTGAGTCAAAATGACTTGATGCGCTTATTCTGATGCTTTTATAACGTTAAATGTACTGGAGTATATTTATGAATGAAACATTGGAGGATTGATTTGTAATATTTCGAACTATCAACGAAAAGCATGATTACCAGCAACAACTGGGCATTCATTAAACAAGACTAAAATGCTACAGCATAAGAAGCTTATGAATTTGCGATCATCAAAAAGATATAGACAAGTTGTAACACAATCGAAATTTAGTTTGATTTGAATTGTGATAAATTGTAACATGTCCATTTCATTGGCATTGTCCACCTAAAAACTCCACTGTTCATTCATAAGCAGGCGGCAATTTATGGCAGAAACCAGTCGAAAAATCCATTTTATCTTCAATGTTTGTTTGATTTTTTAATAAATTTTCAAGTTTATTTTTTAATAAAATTTTTGAATTAATTTTTGAACCTTAGATCTCAAAAAGAAGAAATAAATGCCTAATGCACAATAAAAATCGAGCATATTTCGAATGCTTGCAAAACTGAATTTTACCTTCAATTTGATTACAATGCTGTTCATTTTTCTATACCTTAAAGATAAATTTTAGTTTTATTATATTTAAAAAATTCAACAATTTTTATTCGATGTATATTTATTATGACATTTTATTGAATTTATACTTTTTTTTGTAATTTACTTTTTTTATTAATTTTTCTAAAGTTTTTATGTTTGTTGTGCCAAAATTGCCACCTGCTTATGAATGAACAGTGGAGTTTTTAGGTAGACAATGCCAATGAAATGGTCATGTTACAATTTATCACAATTCAAATCAAACTAAATTTCGATTGTGTTACAACTTGTCTATATCTTTTTGATGATCGCAAATTCATAAGCTTCTTATGCTGTAGCATTTTAGTCTTGTCTATATCTTGTTCATGTGGAAGGCAGTTTTTTAATTTTCCCACATTAACAAGGCTACGAGTTCGCCACATGAACAAAACTTCAAGAAAATGATGATTTACATTTGGCCACCCTTAGCGCATTAGAAATATATGTAAAGTGACCTGAGCATCAATTTAAAGATGGGGAGGGGAACTTATTAACGGAACACATAAAACTGCGCATTTTGGCTTCATTGAAACATAGGCAAAGTGGGTAGAGCACAAACCTCGACAAAATGTCATCCACAAATCTGAATTGATTGGGAAATTTCTCCAGGGAACCTATGACAAAAATAACACCATTAGAAAGCTTAAACAATTTGCCAAAACACGTAATTCTTAGATTTTCGAATTTCGCTTTTGTTCTAAAATAGGAACACTTCAAATTCGGAGATGTCATTTTTTATGCCATTTTTTGCAAGTTTTTTCAAAATTCCTAAAATACCAGGGCCAAAATCAAAATTTCACGATTTTTCACATCGAGATCTCAACAAGAGCTTTCGATTGATATATATATGTCCTAGGTTTCGACCAAAACCCAAGGAGCTCAAACTCGTGACATGAAAGTCCAAAAAACTCGATCACCCATTCATAACTAGGGCGCTGTCGCGCCCTAGGACTAGATGGTGATGGATTTGCTGGAGGCACAAGAAATGTCAAAAGCTCTATATTGCCAGGCACACCAAGTCTGCACCTCCAGCCCCTTAATTCAACCATTTTTACTGTCCATGACATGTAAATTGTTTTCTTGAACTGAGCAGCAAAGGTAGACCTGGGACAGGCTGAGGCATAGATTGGCTGGCTTCGGTTGGCTGGCTTCGATTGGCCCCCGACGGCTATTCCTCCCCTTTTCCCTCGCTTCCTGCTTCTAGGCAAAGCAGCTAGGCTGCTCCACTGCTTTGTGAGGCCATTTTAGCTCATTTGCTTGAATTCTTCCCAAGAGAGTCCGATGCAGTCGGCGTTGTAAAGGCGGCCACAGCCTGGGCGGACAAGACATTCCAGTCCCGGGCTTAAAAGGCTTTTTCCCCTTCCTCCTTTGACCGGCACAATTACCTCCTCACACTCCTCACACAGCTCTTCGCCCTCCATGCCTTCACTTTGGACAATTTTCTTTTTTAGATGACTTTTGCTTGCGTTTGCGCACTTTGTCTTTTGCATGAACATCAGGATCGCATGCTCAAACTAAAAGAGTCATAAAATGTATGTGGTAAGTCCTTTTTAACATTCATTGACAGTAAACGATTGCTTTTGATAAGATTGCAATAAATATTAATCAGAAACATTTGAATCTTCCGGGCCAGATTTTTGGCTACAAAAAATGTTCTTTCCGTGCCACCATAAAAAGGACTGTAGATCTGAACAATTCCGTTTCTTCGGAAGTTTTGAGAGAAAACCGGGCTCCAAAAGGTGAAGAAATGACCTAGAATGAGTTGGTAACAAAATGCCACTTCAAAACTTGTAAAATAGCCGCATCAGAGCCTCTACTTTTAATATGCTTGTCTTACCATCTATTATAATATATAATAAATTCATTTATCTATGATTGAACCAAATGCAGATACGAGACTCCAAAGTCATCCAAAGAAAGAAGAAGGCAAGGTGTTGAAGACATAGAGTCGGGTGAGAGGCTGGTGGTGGATGCTCGGAAGGCAAATCGGTTTAGCGGCGCCGAACCCGACGTTTTCCACAAGGAGGGCATCGTGAAGGGCGCTGTGAACATCCCCTTGCGCAGCCTGATGGAGCCTTCCAGTGCTGGACTCCTGCCCCCGGAGCAGCTGCGTCAGAAACTTGCTGGTTTGGCTTTGCTGCCTTTCAAAGTCCAGTAAACAATCGATTTGAGCAATTTCATGAGGTTCAAATAGATTTGTAATCAATACAGCAAAATGGACAATCCAAATTGACAAAAAATCGTCAAATTGGTCATAAACTAGCCGAAACCCTTTTCATCGTCAACGCCGACACTTTCGATTGTGATCAGCCGATGGAGCCAGCATAAAAGGACTAATGCCCTTCCAATGAAATCGGAAGAAGGGTGACAGAAATGGTGCTGAAAAGTGAAAGAAATGAACTTATTTGCAGTGCTAGCGGAAGGCAAGGAGGCGTTGGTGCACTGCGGGACAGGCATACGGGCCTGTGCGGTGTTGGCTGCGGCACACTCCATCGGGCTCACTACAGCCAGGCTCTATGATGGCTCCTGGCAGGAGTTTTCTGCTCGGACCCTGCCAGAATCTCCCCTTATTCAACGGCCACTGGCAGATTGATGCCTTCTTTTGCCGTTTCTCATGATACCCCACAATTGCTTGACTTCAGCTTCTGCTTTTTGTGCAAAACTGCATATTTGACTTTACTATTGGTGAAATAAATGGAGGCAATGGCTAATGTACTGCTGCGAATATGCATCAGAACGCTAAATAGTGCTTTTGGTTCACCTTTATTTCTTTAATCTTTACAGAAAACTATCTGGAAGGCAAAGATTGACAGAAAAAGGAAGAAAAGCATCAGCAGTGAAAGCAGACGGCAGATGAGGCAGGAATTGGGCGAGCGCAAACGAGATTGCCCACCTTAGTTCCTCTCTCTACAGACAGGCAAAGCAGATTCAATGATGCGTCGCACCGGGGCAGTTCATCCAGAAGCTGGCCTTTTTCAACATCGGCCTCTGCTTCATCGATCACGGCCTCTGAAAGAGAAGGGTGAGCGTGAGAGAAAGAGATCACAGCTTCCATCCTCACCACCCTCGGCGCCCATGGCCATCTTCAATCCTGCCTGGGAGTAGAGTAGCTTCCATCCTTGAGCAAGCTACAAGCACCTGACAGAGACGGGGCATCTCGTCGTCATCATCTATGCCGTCATTGCCATCCCAATCGTCTCCATCTTCAACGTCAACATCGTCTACACTATTATCTCCTCCTCTTGCTTCCTCCCCTGCAGCCCCCTGTCACCCCCTCCGCATTCGTGGACGCCGCTCAGGTCGGAGGGAAGTCTGGCAATCCTCTGGAGTGGGCTTTGTGCGCTTTGCACTGTTTACATGATAAAAAGAAATTTCGCATTTTCAAGCGCTTTTTTAGCCTAAAACTCTATGGGAAGAAATTTAAACGATTTACAACAAGCTGGGCCACACAACGAAAGCCATATATTGCCCTTTGCCTTCCTTGGCCCAGGCTAGCTCATAGAAAGAACGCTTGAGTCCGGTTTGGCAGCGACAGACAAACAAATGGAAGTCTTGCTTTCTTCTTCGCTGAACGGGGTCTGTGTATTTGGTGAAGCGGCGAGACTTCCGCCTGTCCTTCTGATAGATGGGCTGGCGGGCCCATAAAAGAGGCTGGCTGGCAGTCTGAGGCCAAAGACTGGACCAAGGCAGAGCGAGATGGCAATCTGGTTGGCACTCTGGTTGACTGTCGCTGCCTCTAGTTCGGCAGAAGCTCAGCAACCCTGTCCCATTTCCCTTCCCAACGGCTATGAGGCTGGACTTGAGCCTCAATTTGCGAATGGCTTGAGCTGGAATTGGAGCCCATACATAGTCAATTGCAGACTATTGTGGAAACAGCAGCTTGATTGCGACGGCTGACAAGAATGGCACTGTCCAGTCGCCCTTCTACCCCGCCGACTATGCCAACAATAGTCGCTGCCTCTGGCACATTACTGTTGGTGGGCTGGTGTGACAAAGAGACGAAGACAGTGGCAAGGCTGAAGGCGGAGCACAGCAATCAGCTCGTCCGCCTCCATTTCACCGACTTCCACACGGAAGAGGACTCCGACCATCTGAGGGTTTACGGAAACGGCCTCGACATACTAAGACCAGACATCGAGCCGGGTTCATGGCCCAGCTCAGCTCCTGCCAATCATGATAGAATAAAAGCAAACTGCAGACCAAAAGCTGAGCGGAAGGGGCACTGACTCTGTGACAAGCCTGGGACCGGTGATCAGTCTTTACTTCCGCAGCGACGACACCGAGAGTCGCCCAGTTGCCGCTTCACCCAGCCCCCGTTTACACAGCTCAGAACTAAAGCCTGCAATATGCAGGGCTTCAAAATTCTCTACTGGGCAGTGCCGCACCTCTGCGCCTCCAGCCCGTGCCCCAGCAACGCCAGGTGCAGCACGGACGGCTACTCCGTGTCCTGCCAGAGACAGCAGAGCATGCTCGATGCCCTGAGCGAGCTTCATCACACCGTCCTACGGGCGGGAATACGGCAGAGCGTGTACCAGTCTGCACTGCGAACTCTAGACTAAGCCACGCAGCCATTTCGCATCCCCCACATGCCACGCTAAGCCCCAACCTTTCCTGATGCAAGTCCCCAGGACAGCTCTCTGACCAATGACGGAACGGCGGGCTGAAATTCCCTTACTCTTAATAGATCTAGCTGTCATTTAATCATGCTGATGAATTCTTGGCTCTGCCCTGATTCTGATTCATCGCTGCTAGATCTAGTGAATAAATAAGATGCTTCGAACGCTAAAATGCTTTTATTTCACCTTAATTTCTTTAATCATCACAAAAGACAATCAGATAGTAAAGATCAGACAGAATACAATGATTGTCATGAGAAGAAAAGGAGCTCCAGCAATGCTTCCGATCCCTCACTCGCTTCCTTCCAATCGCTTCCGCTCCAAATGACCACCTTTGCTCTGCCTCTATTCGCCCATTTTCCTGGTTGCATTATATGGGCAGTTTTTTTAATAGTTTTGTGTTGGCTGGCTTCCCGCCAGCTTGCTGCTGTGATAGTCTTTCACTATCTATTAGACGCTTTGTGAAGATGACATGGGCTTTGTGCTGTTTATACGATAAAGAGAAGCTTCTCATCTTCAAAAACTTTTTTGCCTGAGACTCCTACGGGAGGAAATTAAAATGATTAAGAGAGCTTTTGTGAGAGGTTGAAAAGTGGGACGGACAAAAATTTTTACCCCCTATTTTATATTTTTTATGAAAAGTAGACATGTTTTAAGACTTTTGGTAGAGTATGAGAATCAAAAACTCAAAATTCGATTTTTGGCGAATTTTTGAATGTAAAAAACGGCCGATTATTTAATCATCAATAACTCTCGCTCTGTTCAACGGATTTTAATAATTTGACCACCATTCGAACCGTCTCAATGAAAAGAATATTTTGACTTTTTCGTTCTTTCTTTTCGATCATTTCCCGCCGAGTTATTCACAAAAAACCAGTTTTTCAGTATTCACAATTTCAAAAAATTTATAATTTCGAAGTAAAAATTTCATTTGCGCCAGGCGAGACCCAATTTTTCTGAAATTTCAGGTAATTTTACATGTATGTACCGTTCCATAACTTTAAAAGCCTTGTACCATCAGAGATATTTGAGTCTCAAAATGAAAATGCCCATTTTGCCCCTTTGTTATAGCATAGGCAAAAAAACAGCAAAATATTTTTTGTCTCAGAATGCCAATTTTTTGGCTCAATAAATTTCTTCTGACCCGTATCCATCTAGCTATGTGGTTTTTAGCTTCAATTTTATCCTTTGAGCATGAAAATGTTGATATTATTTTTCCATATGCTGTAGCATATGCAGTGTTGTAGCATATGAAAAGTTGCAGTCAAAATTACCGCACTCAAAGGATAAAATTGAAGCTAAAAACCACACAGCTAGATGGATACGGGTCAGAAGAAATTTATTGAGCCAAAAAATTGGCATTCTGAGACAAAAATATTTTGCTCATTTTTTACCTATGGGGCAAAATGGGCATTTTCATTTTGAGACTCAAATATCTCTGATGGTACAAGGCCTTTAAAGTAATGGAACGGTACATACATTTAAAATTACCTGAAATTTCAGAAAAAGTGGGTCTCGTCTGGCGCAAATGAAATTCTTGCATCGAAATTATAAATTTTTTTTTAAATTTTGAAAACTGAAAAACTGTTTTTTGTGAAAAAAAAATATTCTTCTCATTTAGACGGTTCGATTGGCGGTCAAATCATTAAAATCCGTTGAGCAGAGCGAGAGTTATTGATGATTAAATAATTGGCCGTTTTTTTACCTTCAAATATTCGTAAAAGTTCCAGTTTTGAGTTTTGACCACTCATACTCTACCAAAAGTCTTAAAAACATGTCTACTTTTAATAAAATATATAAAAAAGGGGGTAAAAATTTTTGTCCGTCCCCCAATTTGAGATATTTCACCTTCTCAGAAAAGCTCTCTTAACAACAAGATGGCCCACCCAACGAATGCCATATATTGTCCTTCGCCTTTCTTGGCCCAGCCTAGCTGATGGAAAGAAGACTGGAGTCCGGTTTGACAGAGGCAGACGTACAAATGACAGTCGGATGGAGCCAGACAAATGACAGTCAGCCGAGTTCTCGCATTCGCTGAAAGAGGGCTGAGCATTTAGTGAAGCGGCGAGACTATCGCCTGCTCCTCTCCTAGATGGGGGGGGAGTGGGTGCGGCCGGCAGATACATGGACGCTGCCTGGAGGTTGTAGGCCAGACACTGAACGAAGGTGTGTGGGGGTCGCAGAGCGAGATGAAGCTCTGGCTGGGACTGCTGTTGGCTGTCTCTGTGTCCAGCGGGTCAGAAGCTGAGCAATGGCTGCGGAGATTGTTCCGGCTGAGCGATTGCGGAGGTCGGCTGATTGCGGCTGCCGACAGCAATGGAACTCTCCAGACCCCCTTCTATCCCGCCCACTATCCCAACAACACTCGCTGCCTGTGGGACATTAGAGTTAGTGGGCAGTTGACAGAGAGCCGAAGACAGTGCCAATTTTGAAGGCTGAGCAACCCAATCAGCTGGTCCGCCTCTACTTCACCGACTTTAGGGTTGAAGTCGACTACGACCATCTAAGGGTTTACAGAAGCGGCCTCGGACCAGGCGTCGATCCGGGTACATGGCCCAGTTCAGCTCCTGCCAATCAGGATAGAATGACAGCAAACTGTAGACCAAAAACTCACCGGAAGTGGTACGCACTCTGTGACCAGCCGGGGGCAACGGATCAGTCTCATCTTCAGCAGCGACGCCACCGTCAGTCACACAGTTGCCACCTTCACCCAGCCTCCGTTTACACAGCTCAGATCTAAAGCCTGCAATATCCAGGGCTTCAACATCCTGTACTGGGCAGTGCCGGACCTCTGTGCCTCCAACCCGTGCCCGGACAACACCAGGTGCAGCACCGACGGCTACTCCGTCTCCTGCCAGCGACAGCAGAGCAGCCTGGATGCGCTGACGGAGCTGCATCACACGGCCATTGGGGCGGCACTGCGGCAGAGCGTGTACCAGGCTGCTCTGCGAGCAATGGCCAACGTGTAAAGGCCACTTTACTCCTCTGTAGCACCAGAGAAGCCTAGCCGGTCTTAATTCCAGCGCCTGGGCTTCCCAGATTCCGGTCCGAATATACGAGAATAACGACTAAGCCACGCCACCGTTTCGCATCCCCCACATGCCAAACTAAGCCCAAACCTTTCCCGATGCAAGTCCCCGGTTGTCTGGCTAATGACGGAAAGATGGGCTGTGTGATTCCCTTGCCTTTGGTAGGCCTAGCTGACATCCAATCAGTCTGACGAACTCCTTGCTCTGCCGCTGGTTCTGATGCATCGCTTCTAGATCCAGTGAATAAATAAGGTGCTGCGACCTACAGTGCCATGAGACAAAGTAAAGCAGCGTCAAAGGCAGCACACAAGACTGGCACAAATACTGCACTGCCGCGAACACTCTCGTCCATCAGATTGTGGAAATTCTGAGGCTTTCTGAATGTTTTCTCCAGAATTGTTTCTGATCACCAAGTTTACCTTATGAATGCATGTCTGTGTCGAATGCATCATGGAACAGCAAAAAAGCTAATACTCTCAAATTGACCAAAACCTGACCGTAGCCAGAACGCGAAAACTGCCCTTCATTTTTCCAAAGAACCTAAATAGCTAAATGTTATTTCTCAATGTAGTTTAATTCTTAAAAGAACCTAAAAGCTAAATAATTTTGTCCGTAAAATTTCTCTCTAACAAATAGAGTCAGAAAACACTAAATAATATGGAAAATTTATCCACAATTTATGTTTTGATTGCTGTCGGCGTATTCCTGCTCTTCAACATCATCCTCCTCACCTGCTGGTGCTGCTGCTGCAAAACGCCGCCGGCGTCCAACCTCAGTTTGTCCCTTTATTCGTGCAAAAATATATTTTTTTATACTTTCTTTTCTCAGGCGCCGCCGACTGTCGCTGGAGCCGCTGCTGGCCCTGGCGGAGGCGGAAGCGCTGTGCCGCCGCCTCGGCGCCGCCGGCACCGAGGCCTTCGGCTGGCTGCTATCCTCCGTGGCTGCATTCCCAACCGTCCTGGTGGCAGTTTTTAGCAGCCCTTGATCAGAAGACGGAGGTGAAGACCCAGAAGACCAGCCAGGAGCTCACTCAGTCTCACAGTGAAGATGCAATGCCGGAGAACGAAAGCTAAATCCTACAAAAAGACAGCAGACTATTCAATTTTAAATGCAAATCTATTGCGGGCTGTGTATTTGAGATTTTTGCGTTTTTTTTATTTTCGTATTTGTTGCATTAGCATAATCTTTTAATAGGTTGATGTTTTTTTCTGGTCATAAAGATAAAGTATACTGTCAAAATAGTCTGTTTGATTGTGAATGCTAAACTATTTTTGAAGACGTTTATTTCAAATCGCATTCGCTCATACCTTTGATGTTTAGCCCTACAAAAAATTGTAGAGCAGGCTTCAGGATCTGCTTTGCATTATTTTTTGATTTTCGCGCTCCCATTAAAATTATTGAAAATTAGACAGATAAAATAAAAACTGATAAAATATTTCGCATTGAAATTAAATAAACATGTTTTGTAAATCGTTCGAATGAATTCAAGCAACAAATTTGAGCAATACTGCGATTCATGGCATTATGGTTTTTGACTGCCCTCCAAATGCATTCATTTTTTTCCATTGAACAGCTAATTTTCGTTCGATCCCTTTTTTTCCGTTTGCTGACGTCTGCAAGCAGGTGATAAAATAACGAAGCAGCGGAGCAAAAAAACGTATCGACTCAGCCAGGCTTCTTCCAGGGTGCCTGGATAGACAGGCTGGGGCCAGGAGACAATAAGGGCGAGAAAATTGAGTTAAGGGGGAATGACGGCGCAAGGAGATTGGCGAAGCAACGCGGCCTTAAGCTCCCCCCGGCTTTTCCTTCGCCCCATTCCCTCTCCTTCTCCTCCCT
>JASANA010006761.1:0-71499 GCA_030248095.1 Ptycholaimellus sp. GST1_10
GAATATAAATCGAAAAAGCTTGCATCAAGCAATACGCAACGAAACCAGGACCAGGATCGCCGACAATGCATCAATGTCAACTCCATATTTCAATGAGAAATCCCTAATGGTACAAAGAAACACAGTATGCCCAGGCTACATTAGAATAATCCCAATGACTGGACCAAAACTATGGCACCTGCTTGGCAGCAGACCCAAATGCAAACATGACTATATGTTGCACACCAACATAGTGTACCAAATTAATTGCAAATGTGGTAAGATGTACATAGGGGAAACAAAAATACACCCTGGAATCTAGAATAAAAGAGCACAAAAGCAATTGGTGCAAGAACACCCAGCAAAACATATTCAAAGATCACCAAGGAAGTAACCATGGACCCGAATTTGACACTGCAAAGCAGGTATTGCCAAGCCCCCCGGATAGCCTCCCCCAGGGAGGCAGTTTTCGACCTCCCCGCGGGGGTCAATCTCCAACCCCCCGGGGGGGTCAGTTTTCTTACCCTCTCGGGGTTAGTGATTTTTCATTGGGTGGTAATTTCAAAATCCAGCGACAATTAGTATCATGTGAGCAGTGCTCTGTTGTGTATTTAGTTGTTCGTTTAAAAATTTTAATAAATGGCCCAGTCCGCCTCCGCCTCCAATTTCGAGTAATGAACTGCTCTCAGAATGGTGAATTTTCAATCTTCCACGAATTTTAACCATTTCCACAAGTTTCAAGAGTTTCAAGTTAAATATTGAAAATGGTAACGAAGCGAATTTTCAACATTTTTAGCTCAAATTTTTCATTTTTGTTTAAGAGATTGATGTTAAAACCATTTACAATTAAAAACATTTATATAGGGATTTAAAGTATTTAAAATTAACTTTTGAAAATAGATAACTTTCTTTTTCAACATTAATAAAATAAATGCTGACAATTAAGCTTTAAGATTACTTTTGACTTCTTAACTAAGTTCTCAAGATAACTTTTGCTTTTTTATTGGGTCACCCTCTCAGTATGTGGTCTACCTGTGTATACGGCTGTATCATGTGGTCTACCATCTCCTATTCAATCTGATGGCAAATAGATTGGATGGCAATAGATTTAGACATGTATAGTGGCTTATCTATCTCCACACACCATGTTTTCACTCGTCCTACACTGTGTCAAAGTTTTATCAACTAGGGGACGAGTGAGACCAGGAAGTGTGTGGATACGTAAGTCACTATAGTAGGTCATGTCTTGGGGGGACTTCGTTGGGAGGGGGGGGGGGGTCACCCTCCATGGGACCTCTCATGGAGGGAAACTAGTTGTCAGTCAAACAGTCCCATGGTAGACCACATTTCATGGGCAAGGGTAGGTAGGGTAGACCACGTACCGAAATGACGCCGAATGGGCTGCAGCTCAAGCGGGAAAGCTTAGGATTCGCCAGTTCAGCAGCTGTGGTGCTGAGATGAGAGACAGCGGTGTTGGCAATGTGGTTGATGGCAAGGTGGTGGCAACAAAGCAAAAGCAGCAGCAGCCTGCATCTCCCGAAAGTGGCTAAATTTATGAAAGGTTTGAAATTTATGGGAGATTGAAAATTCACCATTCTGGGCCATTTATTTAAAAATTTTAAACGAACAACTAAATACACAACAGAGCACTGCTCGCATGATCCTAATTGTCGCTGGATTTTGAAATTACCACCCAATGAAAAATCACTAACCCCCTGAGAGGGTAAGAAAACTGACCCCCCCGGGGGGTAGAAAATTGACCCCCCGGGGGAGGTAGAAAACTGCCTCCCCGGGGGAGGCTATCCGGGGGCTTGGCAATGCCTCCTGCAAAGATAATACACAACTGCAACCACCAACAAGAATGCAAGGCAGCAGAGGCATTATGCATCAAGATCAATGAAACACAGGTGATTGTAGACTTAACCAACGTACAATGACAACATGACATACCAAATGGTGTTTTACCTCTTTTACAACCATGCCCTAATGCAGCACACTAAAAAATTGATTAAATCCATCTATTTCCTATGTTACTTTACATTATATTATTTTTAATAGTTTTTACATTGTTTGCTCTGACAAGTGTCAGAAATCTAATTGGGCTGGCGCGAGCGAGCGTTAGCGAAGTGTCAGCGCCCAGCCCCTCTTTTCGACCCAGGTGTACGTTTTGGGGGTTATTGCTAGATCTCAATTTTGATAAGGCTGCTGCTCGTCAAAGAAAGCTCCAATAGCTATAATTCTTTTTGCAATGGAAAAAGCACCATCGAATTGACTATAGTTTATCATTTGACTTTTGCCAAAAACTAACTATTTTACTATGAAAAATTAAAAAAACCATTTGTCCAAACTCCTTCTCCTTCTCCTGCGCATCTACTCAATGGACGATAGTAGGTATTCAGTTCTTCCCCCTTTCCCCCCTTCCCGGGTCCCTGTGACTCATGTATTATTTAGCTCTTCAGTTAAGTAAAGATTTCATATGCCTCAGTGGTGTAGTGGTGTAAGCGATTGGACTGCTGGATGAAATCGGTAGGTTCAAATCCTTGTCAGGCATTCATTTTTATTTTTGTGTATTTTAAGTTGAGAAAACAATGGATACCATCGCCAGGCCAAAAGTAAAGCTCTTTTCTCCCAAAAATGCACTGAGAATAGGTCAAGAAATTTCTCAAAAAATTGTAATTTTTCATTTTGAATATTTTCTTTTTGTTATATTTTTTGAACAAGTTTTTGTATTTATTTTTTTAAATATTGACTAAAATTTTAATTGAACATATAACCTACAAAATAAAATTTATATTTGTACCTTTTGTACTATGTTAAAAGTGGAAGAAATATCTGGTACCATCGGCAGGCCAAATCTGGGACTCTTTTCTCCAAAATTTGCAATTCCCTCGAGCAAAAAGTCAAGGAAATACATTTTCTACTAGTGGAATCTGCTGCGTCATCTGCATTTTGTTTTTGGGCGCGCATGGAAAGAGACACTGAACTGCGCGCCAAAAACAAAATGCAACTGTCCAAGCAGCAGATTCCACTAGTAGAAAATGTATTTCCTTGGTTTTTTGCTCGAGGGAATTGCAAATTTTGGAGAAAAGAGTCCCAGATTTGGCCTGCCGATGGTACCAGATATTTTACTGATGAAGAAGATAAAACTTTGAAACGTTTAGAATTTTTGTGATCATTTCACCACTGTGCTTACACTTTGGATAGAATTAACATATGAAATACAATTATAATACACCTCCACGATGGTATCATCTACGGCTATGAAATCCTCTTGTCACCAGAATTGATGGCAAATCGCTTCGCTACTGTCTTCAGCTTCCCAAAAGTCCCCAAAACTCTGCTTGCTTCTCATCATCTCCAGCTACAAAAGCTCGAATCTCGCAGCCATTAACACATCTGTTGCGGAACAAAATAACAGCCGGCTTTCTATGCTACCAAAATCCTTATCATAATGCAACCGCGATACATTCATGAAAATGCATTACCTTTTTGTTTCCTTAATGAATGGTCAGAAAAATGAGTTTAATTACGTCAAAATTACCAGCTCTGATATAATTTAGTGCCCGGGAAGACCTGAAACCAGGTGCGCCGGGGGCACCTAAAAACAGGTGCCACGGGGGTGCCCCCAAATAGGTGCCCCAGGTGTACCTAGTTTCGTACTTCACAATGCCTCAAATCGTATGAACAATCTATCAGATTTGAATCCTGGCGCAGGCAAATATTTTTTGGATACTTGTAAAGTTAAGGAAATACTGTGCCATCGGCAAGCGAAAGTAAGCTCTTTTCTCTTGAAAAAATCGTTGCCCCGAGTGTAAAGCCAAAAAAATGCCCTAATACTTGTGAAATCTGCTGTGTCACTTGCATTTTGTTTGAGCGCGCATGAAAAGAGCCTTGGAACTGCGCGCAAAAACAATATGCAAATGCCCCACAAGCTGATTCCACAAATAGGTTGGCGATTTCTTTGGCTTTATTGCACTCGGGGCAATGGCTTTTTCAGGAGAAAAAAGCTTACTTTCTGCTTGCCGATGGTACCAGTTATAATAACAAATACACAACCATGGTACCAGATTAATCAAAGAACCACGCTCAGATTGATGATCCGACGTTTAACGACCTGTAAAATTGTATAAAAAGTGCAAATGATAGGTGAATGACGTGGACTGGAAAGGTGGCTACGCTTTGCCCGCCTGCCTTCCCAGTGCCATCAGGATGGCAATGCTACGCAATCAAACCAAACGCCCTCTCATTAGTGTCAGTGGGGCTGGCGATGACCGTTAGTTCGTTCCTTTTATGAGACATTTTGAGCTATCCATGGAAAAGTCGATACCCAACTCTTTAAAACTGATTACAGTGTAGCTTAAATGGATTAATTCTACACTCTGTCCCGTTACTACATCATTTTTATGCATTCTAGCCCATGCTATGGCCATAAATGCAAAGAAACTCCAAAAATGGCCCAAAAACTGTTTTTGACAATTTACATTTTGTTGAATTTCTCTACCATTTATCAACCCAAATATGGATTTCTGCACATCAATTGAATATTTATGAACTAAGGAAAGTAGCTTTGGCTGTCACTTTTTAGTGCGGCATCCACCTAGAGAGTTAAAAGTTAAAAAGTAAGTTGATTGCCCTTAGACCTAAATTGTGTTAAATTTTAAACTCGAAAGCTTTTACTGGGCGATAAAAATGATGCCTCAAATGTAGGTGAAACAAGTATATGGCGCAAAGCGCAATAGGTGACCGCGGAGCACACCACCTTCCAGCTTACAATATGAATGCATGGAATTTTGTCACTCCAAAGGGCAAGTCTGTGGGTTCTCTTCCATTTTCAAAAGTAAGCACATATTTGGAATCGTTATGTACAACTTGTGAATCAAAAAACCAAAGTCCTTTGTTCAATTCTTAGCCGTTCAGCTGTTACTGAATAATGATGCCATTGCCATGAGAGAAAGTTTGTCACTCAAGAGGGCAAGTCTGTGGTTTCTCTACCATTTTCAAAAGTAAGCACATATTTGGAATCGCTATATATGACTTGTGAACAAAAAAACTCAAGTCCTCTGTTCAATTCTTAGCCGTTCAGCTGTTAATGATTATTGATGACATTGCCGTGCATGAAAGTTTGTCACTCAAGAGGGTAAGTCTGTGGTTTCTCAACCATTTTCGAAAGTAAGCACAGATTTGGAATCGCTATATATGACTTGTGAACAAAAAAACTCAAGTCGCCTGTGCAATTCTCAAGATTACAGGTGCTACAGCGCAAAATCTGTATATTGCAATTTTCTGACCTTTCTACCCAAAAAAGTCATGTTTCAAATGTTCAAATTCTGGGTCTACCCCTCCAGATCTTCCTAAAATAGCATTACCTTTCAGGAAAAAAAAAGTTTGTCCAAATCCATTGAGAATTCGCCCGTGGACAGCATTTCCAGATACCTATATATATACATATCTGGTACCATCGGCAGGCCAAATATGGGACTCTTTTCTCCAAAATTTGCAATTGCCTCGAGCAAAAAGTCAAGGAAATACATCTACTACTAGTGGAATCTGTGCTTGGACAGTTGCATTTTGTTTTTGGCACGCAGTTCAGTGTCTCTTTCCATGCGCGCCCAAAAACAAAATGCAGATGACGCAGCAGATTCCACTAGTAGTAGATGTATTTCCTTGACTTTTTGCTCAAGGCAATTGCAAATTTTGGAGAAAAGAGTCCCATATTTGGCCTGCCGATGGTACCAGATGTTTCTTCCACTTTTAATATTGTATAAAATGTATAAATACAAATTTTATAACGTTGGTTATATTTTAATTTTTATTTTAATCGATATATAAAGAATAATAAATAAAAAAACTTGTTCAAAAAATATAACAAAAAAATATTTAAAATTGAAAAATACAATGCAAACTTATTGGCAACTTATTTTTTTGCGAAATTTTCTTGACTTATATTCAGGCCAACCGATTTTTGGCCAAAAATAGTTTTATTTTTGGCCTGGCGATGGTACCAGTTGTTTTCCCAACTTTAATACACAAAATAAAAATGAATGCCTGACAAGGATTCGAACCTTCCAATTTTATCCATCTGCCCAAACGCTTACACCACTACACCACTGGTGCATATGGCTTCTTAGATTAACTGAAAAGCTAAATACATGAGGCCCAGGGACCCGGGGAAGGGTGGTGGGGGGAATAAATGAATACCTACTATCGTCCATTGAATAGATGCGGAGAAGAAGGAGCAGAAGAAGAAGAAGGAGGAGTTCGGACAAATGGTTTTTTGCATTTTTCATTGTTAAATAAATAGTTTTTTGCAAAATTCAAAAGATAAACTATAGTCAATTCGATGTTGCTCTTTCCATTGCAAAAAGAATTATATCAAATGAAGCTTTCTGTGACGAGCAGCAGCCTTATCAAAATTAAGATCTAGCAATAACCCTCAAAACATACACCTGGGTCGAAAAGAGGGGCTGGGCACTGACACTCCGCCAAAGCTTCGTTCGCGCCAGCCCAATACACATGAGGACAAAAGTTTAGTAACCTCTATAGACCGTGGAGCGGCCCTTCGGGCCACTCCGCGGTCAAAAATGCGAATTTTGAAATTAGGGCCATGCGAGCCAAGGAGCCTCTTAGCCAAGCCTCTTTCTACAGAGCTGACAGTAGGCTCAGTGGATGCAGCCAACACAGAGCTTTCTTTAAAAAAGTATTTTTTCAGTTCGACTGATATCTAATTGTATGGGGTTGGTCGAATAATGTTGGCTGAAATTGACTAAAGACCGGTTTTTAGTTCATTCAGGCTTCAGAGGTGTAAAAAGTAGGTGTTAGAAAAATGGCCATTTCTCAGCAAATAAGGCCAGCAATTCTCAGTATTTTGGGCCAGGAATTGTTGGGGTAAGATCACAACTAAATCAATCTAAGCCATGGCCTGATCCTGTTTTCCAACTCAAACCTTCTATTTTCGGGAAATGGAATAGCCTTCCTTCCTACAACGTATCGCAATCCTCTCACAAACTGCTTCTGAAATAATACTTCTTAGGATTAGGATACCTATAGGGCTAAAACAAGGATAGATTCGGGCTGACGCCTAGTCCCCCTCCCGCATGAGATCCCCCCCATGGCGAGGTACTGGCCAACCATGGGGAGGACCCCCCCCATGAAAGTCCCCCCATGAAAGACCCCCCATGAAAGTCCCCCCCATGGAAGTCCCCCCCATGAAAGTCCCCCCATGAAAGTTCCCCCTAGATTTTTATCTACCACACACACCCTGCGCCGACTTGATACGGCTAAGGTTAAACTAGGGTAAACTAGGTGAAATTGTGTCTTAAAACCCGCTAGATCCCCCCGTTATGGGTCTAGGATAAAAGTACCCTGGACAAAAGTACCCCGGATAAAAGTACCCGGATAAAAGTACCCACGGATAGAAGTACCCCGGATAAAAGTACCCATGGATAAAAGTACCCAGGATAAAAGTACCCAGGATATAAGTACCCACAGATAAAAGTACCCGCGGATATAAGAACCCACGGATAAAATTACCCACGGATAAAAGTACCCATGGAAGCAAGTATCCACATATAAGAATACCCACATATCGAATAGATAAAAGGGTTGTAAACAAGATTGCCACCAGAAAATAGGTTCCTCAGCCATGCTGATTTATTTTGCGCAATCATTTTGATCAGTTCTGTGCAAACTATGATTCTTATCAGGTTAATTTAAACTTTCTTTGCATTTGTTTTCGGACCAAGGCCATATTGAGGAGCATCATTGGCAGTAGGATGAGGACTAGGCTTAGGACGATAATGATTCCCTCCAGCCTACTGATTGCAAAGCTCCTCATCAGCTGCATCCGCAGCCTGGCCAAGGCCATCAGCATTCCCAAGTTTCCTGGTTCCTTCTCCTTATTCTGTGCATTTGGCAGTTACTTGGCTCTGCAGCAGCTGACCAAAAGGCAAAGAGGTGATTGATGACCAGCTTGTTGACCCACAGCCACAAGCTCCTGCTGCTGAAGCTCAGCCGTGTTGTCGTTAGACCATTGAGATGATTGGCACTGTTGGTTGACTTCATATTCATATTGGCCGATTTCTTTTTTCCTGCTCACGCTGTGATGCATATGTGCCAGTCATTCTATTTTTACTTCTGAATATTTCCCTGTTGCTGATTAGACTCTATGCTCATAACTTCAATTTTCCCTATCAACCTAAATATAACTCCATGGATGGGTATTTTTAACCGCGGGTACTTTTATCTGTGGGTACTTTTATCCATGGGTACTTTTATACATGGGTACTTTTATCCGTGGGTACTTTTGTCGATGGGTACTTTTATCCTGGGTACTTTTATCCTGGGTACTTATATCCATGGGTACTTTTATCCGGGGTACTTTTATCCTGGGTAATATTATCCGGGGTACTTTTATCCGGGGTACTTTTATCCTGGGTACTTATGTCCGTTGCCCCCCCGTTATAATGTTATAACGCTTTTGCTTCCAGATTATAAATGATTATACAACGTTATAAATCATTTATAATCTTCTTGTTCCATGGTTAAACTAAAACTCACAAAACCTCATTCATCATTTTGAAAACAGATGGAACCCTTCAAACACTGATAAGCACAAGTTTATGTTAACCGAAAATCATTTTGCTTCCCCATATTGTCTTTCCCTAAACATTTTTTACTTTCTTTCTCCCCCATTTTAACATCATAGGCTGTTTGAGCTACCTTTTTTTTTTGGAGATCGCAGCTTTATGCTGGGTGAGAAGGGAGGGCATCAAAGCCCAACCGACATACAAAAAGATTGAGCATGCGGCAGAATGACAGAGGGAAGAAGAAGGAGGACAGGCCGAGACCCTTGTCAAGTTTCAGAGACGCGCCTACTTGCCCTGGGGCTTTCGGCACTGGTAGCGTGGTGCTAAGCTACCCTCTCTCCTGTCCCCTGAGCAGAACATGTGTGAAATGGAAGGAAGTGGAAGAGCAGTTGAAATGGGGACAGAGGAAGTGGCGGGGGAATTTTGAATGGAAGCATCATGAAGGCATCAATGGGCTGCGTCGAGTAGGCGCTGGGCCTCGGCCAGGAAGCGCCCCCGCCTCCCAGAGCAAGCCGCCTCCGGCAGGCCGTTCCAGAACCGTCCCGCCCGATCAGGCCACCCACCTGCCAGCCCGCCGCCTCCACGAGAGCCTGGATCTAGGTGGTGGCGGCCTCTGAGGTTAGATTTAGCTCTAGGGAAGTAGACTGGGCAGCCATGTAGGAACATCTGCTGCCTGGCCAGGGGGGAGGAGAGAGAGCGAGGGCCAGAGGGGAAGAGGAAGGAGAGCTGATCTGGGGGAGGGAGAGCAGGAAGCATGCCTTTGTCTAGCGCCTGACGAACGGCCTTGTAGCAGCTATGTAACAAACTGAGATCTGCTAGGATTCGCCGTCGTTACAGGGATTCCCAGCCGAGTAGTTCCAGGCGTCCGGGGTAGCCAGAGGGAGGTGATGGAGTGTTAGTCCGCCTGAAAATATAGCGTGCAAAAGTTTTTTGGATATTTTCCAGGCGATTTATGTCAGTTCTTTTAGAGGGGGACCAGGTTTGGACAGCATATTCCATGTGAGGCCTTACGTAGGTTATGAATGCAGTTGCAAGAGTGGAGAAGGAGGGTGCAGAAAAGGACTTTCGGACCAGGAAAGCTGCATGGGAGGCTGAGGCAGTGCAGGAGGAGATCTGAGGGGCCAGGGAGAGGCTGGGGCTGAGCTGGATACCCAGGTCCCGAATGGGCTGTCCTGGGCTGGAAGTGCGGAGCTGTGAGCCGCCTAGGTGGTAGGTCCCAGCCTCGCCCTCGCCTACTCGGAAGACTACACATTTTTCGGCAGAAAGAGGCAATTGCCATGCTTGAGACCATGCGCTTAGAGAGTCGAGGCCTGTCTGCAACTGCTTCTTGCTGGTAGAGGCCAGACGCACATCGTCCGCGTAGAACCAGCATGTGAGGCCTGGAATTTGATTTAGTAGCCATGCGAGGGGCAGCATGTACACATTGAAAAGGACTGGACTGGAGGCTCCGCCTTGGATAATTGAGGATCCAACCTTGCGGGTAGAAGAGAGAGTGTTGTCGATGCGTACTCTGAACTCTCTGCCAGTGACAAAGCTGCGGATCCAGGCGAGAAGCTCTGGGCCAAAACCTAAGCATTCGCATATATGGAATAGTTTATTGTGGGAGATGCGGTCGAATGCCTTGCTGAAGTCAGTGTAGACCACATCCACCCCAAAGCCAGCAGCCAGCTCCTCACGAAGGTAGGCCAGGTAGGATAGCAGGTTTGAAGTGGTCGAAAACCCTGTCCTGAAACCATGCATATTGCCTGGAAAGGTGTGCAGACGCTCTAGGCCAATTCGTAAGTGGTGGGACAGAATGCGGTCTAAAATTTTAGAGAGAGCAGGCAGTAGAGTTATTGGTCGATATGAGGTTACCAGGCTTTTGTCACCCTTCCGCTTATAAATAGGGACAACTGTGCTCTCCCTCCATTGCAGAGGAAAGCATCTGCAGCTGGTGCAGATTTCGAGGAGGAGGAGGATTGGTTTTGCTAGGCCGGAGGCACAGTTGTGGATGAAGAAGGGTGAGAGGCCATCAGGTCCATGTGAGAGTTTTGGGCTGAGCAGGGCACAGGCTTTGTGAACGCTGTTAGTGGAGAGTGGGATCTGGCCAAGGGGAGCGAAAGGAGGCGGGAGGCAGCAGCTCTGCGGTGAGGTTGGGGGGCCAGTGCCCGTTTCAAATTCAAATGGCTATTTTAGGGTAGATAGGTACCATGGCCTTGAGGTATATCAGCCACGACTTCAGGGTCGAGGTAGGGAGTGATTCAAATTGGTCTTGGCCAACCTACCTCGAGTTATTGGTTGAGGTAGGCAGCCTGGAATGCAAAATCCGGCTTTTCTTATTGGGGCATTAGACATCATTAAGGGTCATTGAGAGGCTCATTAAGGCTCATTGAGAGGGTCATTGAGGCGGGATTAGAGCAATGTGTTCCCTCCAAATGCCTCCCCTCTTCTGCCACTGCACCTCTCCCTGCTCGCTGCCCACTCCGCCCATCCACTCTCCGCCTTCTAGCAGCTCGCAATAGGCTTTATCGGCGTAGGAAAGACTCCAACTCAGCTCGCAGACACTACCTGCGTCTCTGCCGCCTCTTCAAATGCGCAGCCCGCTTAGATGCCATCAGTTTAGAGCAGCGAATAGTGCGCAAACAGGGAGCAAAGCAGCTAGGGATCTATCGTCTGCATGCCATGAAGACTGACAAAAAGGCTAACCCCACACCACCCTCACTATACCTACCATCACTCCCTGCCCCTCTCACCTCCAGCGCTGACAAAGCAGAAGCCTTTGCAACCTCATTCCAAGCAGTCTACTCTGAGGATGACGGAACACTTCCCCCTCCTTTCCCTTGCACCCACCCCTCTGTACCCGTTTCAAATTGGGCCTTGAATTCGTGGTAGATGGGAGCTTTATCATTGCAAGTTTGAGGCCGGGGGAGATATTGGCCTAGAACCGATTCAAATTCACTTCTTGGTAACCTCCCTCGGCCTCAGAACTGCTACCCTGGCTTGACCCATGGTAGCAAGCGGCCTCCCATGACTTTTCTATGATTTTTCAGTGATATTTTATTGATATATCCCTGTTGCTTGCTTGACTGGCATGATTCTCATGATGATAAAAGCAGCCTTTAGGCTCCTGGCACCTAACTCACACTTTTCTAAAAACGGAAGATGATTCCCATTTATATAATGGGAGAGTTAGTGGAGGAGGAGGAAGAAGCTTGGCATAGGGGCTCGGCAATCTGAATGATCACGATTTCTATCAGAGATTCAGGTAGATTTTTCGACTTTCTTTCACTCATATCTTTGGCATGCTTTTATCCTGATGGTTTGCATCCAGGTTTGATCGGGGCGCAGTTCGAGAGCTGGCCAGACGATTTGTGCCGGCAAAAGCAGGGCGGCAGGCTTGAGAGCTGGCACCTGAGCAAGAAATGCTGCTGGCCCTCCGCTTCCTCTCCTCCAATGTCTTCCACATCCACAACGGGGACTTGGGCGGGGTGTCTACTGGAGCAGCCTATGCGGCAGTCTGGCGTGTGCTTGACTCCATTGCTGGTAACCGTTCTCTGATTTGGTTGGAAGTTCGGCGATTCCAGGGGAACTGGGAGTTGAAATCGTTGGCAAGGTTGGCCCAGAAGGACTTCTTGGCAGAGTTGTTATCCGCGTTGTTGCTGCGGCCATTCAGCAGCTCCTTCGCATTCACCAGCTCCGAAGCCAGACACACATTCTTAGCTTCCCCAAAGCAAACCATATCCCACCTCTTTCTGTCCTTCTTTGGAGAAATAATACAGCCTTGGCTAATGCCTAGACATGCGCGAAAATTCCCTCCTTGCCTTGGTTGTTTAGGGAAAAGGCGGGATTTTGAATGGGAGCCTTCCTACCTTGACCAAGAATCCAGGGTAGGTTGGCCTAGAGCAATTTGAATCGCTCCCTACCATGACCTTGAAGTCATGGCTGACTTACCACAAGGCCATGGGAGCATTCTACCCTAAACTTGCCATTTGAATTTGAAATGGGTACTGAAGGTCAGTTGTTTAAGGACTAAGGGGTCGATTGATTGGAAGAGGGATGTAGCCGCCCGCCTCGCTTTTGCCTCGCTGTTTAGCTCCGCCCTGGGCTCCACTATGCCCACCACACTCCATGGCAGTGCATTCCACAGCCGGCGGAGGCAAACAGGCTGTAGTCTGTTCATGCGCTCGCGAGTTGGGTCTCCAATGTCTTTTAGGCGCCAGAATGATGTGGGAGGAAGGGTAGCTGTTTGGGTTGCTTGATGGGCTCGTCTGGTGTTGTGGGAGTGCTGCGGGATCGGAGGTGCCCCATCTTCCTCCTCGATCCACTGCCCATAGGACCGACCTTGAGCTAGACACCTCCACATGAAAAGGAAGGCCTGTTTGAATAGGAGGCGATCGTAGGATGGTAGGGCAGCTTTCTGCAGGATGGCATTTCTCTCTCCACTCCAGTCACCCAGGGCCACTCTTGCCTGCCTCCCAAATAAGCTTCGAACTCGTCCAGCAACAGCTGTTGATCCTGGGGGACAGAAGGCAAGGGAGTGGAGAAGCAGACCACCCACCTTCTGGATGAGGGCTAGGCGGACGGCAGCTGGGTGGGAGGCGAGAAGGCGCTGTAGAGCAGCCTGGGATCCTCGAGCAGCCCCACAAGTCTGCTTCCAGTGTCGCCCAAAGCTCAGCTGAGTGTCGTGAAGAACACCCAGGTACTTCAGCACTTTAGCCTCTGGGATCTGGTGGCCATCAAAGACGAGAGGAGTGGGAAGGTGGGAGTAGGTTGGATTTAGGCTGAAGATGAGGAGTTGAGTTTTGGCGGGGTGTAGGTGGAGGCCTAGCCTTTGGAGGTGATTGCGGAGGAGGAGTAAGTCCTCCTGGAGCAGGCGAACGTCGTCTTCTCCTGACACTGGCCGTAGCAGAAGACAGTCATCCGCGTAGGCTTGGATGTGTGTCCCCGGGTGGTATTGAAGGCTCAGCGCAAAATCCGTTGTTGCCGTGAAAAGCGCAGGCCCCAGGCAGGAGCCCTGGGGTACCCCAGAAGGCGCCCTTTGCTCACCTGATCTCTCTCTACCCACTTTTACCACAAAACTTCGCCCATCCAACCAACTGGCCACCACATTCACCAGAGCAGGCGGGGCACCTCTGTTTCGTAGGCAGGTGATGATGGCGGTGTGGGAGAGTGAGTCGAAGGCCCGGGCTACGTCCACTGAGACAATCGCCACTCGCACTCCTCTTTGGCCCTTTGCAGCTTCCAGGGCAGCATGTTGAAGCCGCAGTAGTGCATCGCTACACCCACTTTTAGCCTTGAAACCAAACTGCGCCCCCAAGCTCTGCAGGTAGGGTTTGAGCTTTTTGAGCACCATTTTCTCCCAGGCCTTTGACAGGCTTGGTAGAAGGCTGATCCGTCGGAAGTTATCGGTAGAGGAAGCTGATCCTTTTTTGGGGACAGGAATAACCTCTGCTACCTTCCATGATGCTGGGACAGATTGGGCGAAGAGAATGGAATTGGCAAGGCTGGCTAGAGAGGCAGCGAGGGAGGCATGGATGTTGCGGAGGAGGCGGGATGGAAGACCCTCAGAGGGGGAGGCTTTACTCCCTTTGATGTGAAGGAGAGCCTCATTAGCCTCAGCCCTGGAAAAAAGGTCTGGCTCATGAGGGGCAGAGAGTTGGTGGAGCATGAGGGCCTCCTGCTCAGTAGCTGAAGGTGGAGTGTGCTTGGAGGCGAAGATGTTGGCCAGGCCTTCAGCTTTCTCTTGGTCTAGCACAAGAACCTTTGCTCCATGTCGAAGTGGTGGTAGGGGTGGACGGCTTCCGGAGGCGAGGCGACGGGGGAGAGAAGCCAGCTGCCGGTCAGCCTGTGCCGTTCTGACAACTCTCCAGGCGTACTCAGCCTTAGCCCTCTTCAATACCCCTCTTTTCACTGCCTTTGCCCTAAGGTAGGCCCTCTTTTTCGATCTATCAAGTGGGTTGCTCTGTAGCTCTCGCCAGGCATCTGAAGCGGCTCTGCTTTTTTGGAGGCATTCAGAGGTGATGTATGGTTTTTGGCAAGGTTTGGCTAGGCGAGGAGGGGTAAAAGGAACACCTGCTCTTAGTGCTTTCCAGAGCCTTGATTCCAGCGCGGAGAGGATGTCCTCAGTGGAGTGGTTTGGAGTGGCAGGAAGGAAGTGTTCCAGGGCTCTGAAGCCCCCTCCTTCCTCATCCCAGCGCCTCCTCCACTCTCTCCCAGCTGGCCTCAGCCCACCTCCACCTGCCAGGAAGCCATTGACGGAGAAGGGGGGAGCAGGAAGGGTGAGGGTGAAATGTAGGCAGGAGTGTGCAGTGGCCCCTTTTTCCAGGGGAGGGAGCAGGGCGAATGGCGCCGAGAGGTCGAGACTGCGGGCCCAGGCCCAGTCAATAGCTCTCTGCCCCCGTGTTGGTCGCTCGCTGCCTGGAAGTGGTTCTAGCCCAAAGCTCCGAAGCATCTCCTTCAGCTCCCCTGACTCTTCTTCATCACTCTGGCAACAGTTGATATCACCAGCAATGAGTAGGGGCTTGTTTTCGAAGCTAGAGAGGAAGTTGGCTGCCAACAGTAGCCAATTGGCTGATGACTCAATGGTTCGATTGTAGCTGGGTGGGCGGTAGATCGAGACAAGGACTGCTGGGCCGATGGTGATGCCGACAGCCTCCAGATCCCCCTTCGCTGAGATTATTGATGGAACTTGCAGTGTCTCCCGCACAAAGATCCCCACTCCACCTCCACCTCCCTTGCTCCGATCTCGCCGTATGAGACGATAGCCCGCAATCTCCACATCAGTCAGCGCCGTTGCCTTTCCCGTTTTTGTTTCCTGCATGAGGAGAGCGTCGGTGGGGCATTCGTGGAGGAGTAGCTCGACTTCCGGCCGGCGGGTGAGCAGGCCGTTGAGGTTGGAGCAGATGAGCCGGATAACAGGGCTGGAGGAGGAAGAGGGAGAGGGGGTAGGGAAAGGAGGGGCGGTGAGGGTGTCAGAGGAGGGGGAGGGCAGTCCCTGAGGGCTCAGAGCAGGCTGCTGTAGCGGACGCGTCGACCCCTCATGACTGCCTCTTGAAGCATGCTGATGGCGAGGGGGCTGACAAGGGGGACAGGTATTGCAGGAGAGTGTGGCGTGTGGTAGGGGGCGCTGAGTCCCCTGGCTTTCCCGCCCTTCCAGAGCCTTCTCCTGCACAAGATGGCTGCCCCCACTCCAAATCCTCCCGCCAACCACTGGCCCCCCTGTGTCTGCTCAGCCCAGGCCCCGCCGTTTGCTATACGCAGTGGCCCTGAGTGCACAGCCCCTCCCGCTCCTTCCAGGCCCCTCTCCAACTCACAAGATGGCCGCGCCCACTTCAAACTCTCCCGCCTTGCCCCTCCCGCCATGCCTCCAGCCCCCTCCTACCCCTCGGACACCTTCGGCCCCCTCCTACTGGCTCCCCCCCCCTGTGCAGATGACAGCGTCACCCTCCATCCTCCACCTGCTCAAGCCCCTGCCTTCCGCCTCGCCCTCTGCAGCCCCTCAAGCTCAGAGGCCCCCGCAGCCTCGCCCTCCTCTACTCCTCTCCAAGCTGGCTCCTCATTGGCCCCCAGTTCAAGCGATGACCCTGCCACCCGTGCACAGGCAGCATCCCTCACCCTCCGATCTGGATGCCAAGGAAGCTCAGCCCTCCTCTCACCTCACCCTCTGCAGCCCCTGGAGCTCAGAGCCCCTTCACCTCGTGCAGGATGGATGTCGGGGATGTCTCCTACTGCTTCTACAGCACCTCCGCTCAGCTGAAGAAGCCCCAGGCACTGGAACCTCCGCTATCCAGATAACCTCTGCCTACCCGCATGCCACTCAGTCTTCCACGCACTGACAGCCTCTGCTCAGGATCTGTCTCAGCCCTCTCAACCACCACCCTGCAACGCGCCAGCTCTCCATCGCCTTCCACCCCCTGGAGCCCTGGAGAACTTGCCTCTCTCATCTTGCCTCCCCTCCACTCTCCACCCCACCCCTGCGACTGCAAGTCATCTGCCAGAAGAAGCCCCCGGAGTGCCCAAGCTGCCCCAGGACTGGATGCCTCTCCTCCAACAACCCCTCGCCTGCCTCCCGGAGCCCCCAATTCCCCCCGGAGCCTTGGATCAGGCAGCCAGGAGCCCTTCCACTCCTCTCATCTGCCCCAACCTCTCACAGCCACCCTCGGAGCCCCTCGCGCACCTCTCCTAGCCCCCCGGAGTGTCTCAGCCCTGGCTGGGATTGGATGCCTTCCCTGCCTTCGTTGTCAGCCTCTGCAGGCCCCTGGAGTGCCTCAAGCCACCTGCAAGTCTGGAAGCATCTCCCCCAGCCCCTTGCCCGCCTCTCCGAGCCTCCGAGCCATGGATTGAGCAGGCCACAACTGCTGCCACTCTTCTCATCCACCCAGCCATCCACGCCCTCTGCTGGAACCCTCCTCCTCGCCCCTCTCTCATCACCCCGCCTGCAGCAGCCGCCTTCTCTCGCCAGCCCTGCAGCCCCAGAGCCCCTTGCCTTCCTTTCCTGCTGATCGACCCCCCGGAGTCTCAGACTGCCTACCAGAGGAGTACCACCTCTCCTACGCCTCTCCAGCTACTCGCCTCCTCCACCCTCACACCCCCCGGAGCCTGGAGCGCCGAGTCCCACTGCCAGCCTGGCCCCCTCCACACCTTCATCACCAAGAGCCTGGACGCCCCTTCCCTCCCACCTCCTACACAGCTCCCTCTCAACCTCTACACACTCCTCGCCACCTTCCTCACTCTCCTCCCACCCCTGCAGCAGCCTCCTCCTCTCGCCAGCCCTGCAGGCCCTGGAGCCTCCTTCCAACTCTGCCTTTGGCCAGTCCCTGTAGCCTCCCTGGAGCCCTCTGCCGGCCTCTCTCCACTCCACCTCCTCCTTCTCTTCTCTCACCAGGACATCTGGAGTCTCAGAGCATCTGCCATAGGAGGCCCACAAGTGCAATATGGCCAATCAGCACATTACCTTCTACGCTCCTCCAGCTCCTCTCTCACACCCCCCAGAGCCCTGGACCAGGGTGATCTTACGAAGGAAATTCCCCTTGCAATTGGGACCTTCCCCTTACGATCTGACATCCGTTTTCAGACAAAATACCATCCGATTTCAAATTCGGCTTACGATAGACTCAAAATTTCTTAGTTTTTCCGATTTCAATCCCCTTACCATAGAACTGGACTGGATCGTAAGGGAATGCTGAAAAAAGCAGTTGTATCATAAGAGAACTGTCCGTTTTGGCGAAAACGGAAGCTGTATTGCAAGGGAATTGGACTTTTTGTAGCAGTTGAAAAGAGACGCCCCTTACTGTCTTTTTTCAAACTTTCAAGTAGTTTCAAAGGTTGCAACTGCTCCACAGACTACTTTATGTGTTTTAAAACATTGACAAAAGCTGTGTATTTTTTTGTCTTCTTTCAAAAGAGCCCAAAAATACTTACGCACAATAAGTATTAGACAAATTATGGCAGGAATCTTGACATGATCCAAATTTTTCAGCTGAGCTGCTATATATTTCTCTTACGATCAACTTTGGTGAATGGCTGCAGCGGTGAATTTTGAGAAAAGTTGGTGGAATTACCCTACAACCTAGACCCAATACTTAAAAAAAGCTCACTTGGCTCATCTGACTGCTGACAAAAAATGAACCTTCTAAAATAATAAATTATTCACGGCTGATGCCAAGAGATGCATGGCCTCAACTGAATCAAATAAAAGATGTGGAGAAGAAGAAGTTCAGACCATTGGCATTGTCAAAAAATAAAATGAGCAAATTTTGTTAAATTTCGATACTAAGGGCCCGAAAAATTGTGAAAGAACATGACATTTAACTCTCATAGGGCTATGCGCTCAAAATTTTTTTGTCATTATCTATATAACAGGTTAACATTTTATCCTTTCTGACGATTTCGAGGGGGGTTACCGTTTTCCCGTTTTCATATGTGCCATTGTCCTCGATAATTTTTTGTTCTGTTCCACCAAAATTGATGATAAAACTCACCAGTTACCGCAATTTTACCATCTCTGATTGTATCGATGGGGATTCCTCCCCCCTGTTTCCCCTTAATACGCCCTTTAGGCATGCTCATAACTACGGTGGGCATGTGCGTTAATCGTCCGATTGCAAGAGAAAACATTCAATCGTAAGGGGAACCGAAAACGGAAACTAATGTTTTGTATTTATTGCCAAATCAGAAAAATGGCTTGTCTTCTGATCTAAAATGTCCTCTTGCAATAACCTATTGCAAGAGGAGGTTTGAAAACGGATTCCTCAAATTCGATCGGAAGTTCCTATCTGGCTGAGCCAGATCGTAAGATCACCCAGCTGCTGATTCGCCTACCGCCCAGTCCCAAAGTGCCAGGGTGGTCCTGCAATCCCTGCCACTTCATGCCCACTCCGCCTCCTCCATCTCAACCAAGCTTGCCATCCGCCCATGCCCTTGCCTCCTCCTCCACCTTGCCTCCTCCTACCTGCAGCTGCACCCTTTGGAGCACTGCATCCAGTGCAGCACTAGGAGGACTCCCAGGGCCCCACTCACTCTCTCCTCACCTTCGCAAGGCCTCAAGCCCCGCAAGCACTTCTGGGTCAATGTCTAGGCTTGCCTAGATACACCCCTCCCATCTGGTGGTCCTTTTCAACTTCTGGCCAGAGTTCTGCGATGAGAATTGGCAGTGTTCGTGCTGGTGGACGTGGCTCCGATCTTTGTGGGCTTTGCCGCCAGTGCCTCCCACAACTTCACCTCCAACCTCACCCAGCACCCTCTGCCCCTCAACTCCAACTCCGCTTCTTTCCTCCACTCTCCACCTGCCCCTCCACGGCCAAGTCACCCTCACCCACTCTCTCTCCATCCACAACCCTTCCAGCCTTTCCCTCCACATTCTGTTGTGTTGAGTGTGATTGGCTTCAGTTCTATAGTAGGCAGTCATTCATTTGACCTAGCCCTGATTCTCTCTCTTGCTCTCTCTGCAACCCCTTGTGTCTCTCGATTCTCCTACACCCCACACTCCTCTTGCCCACCTCTCTCTCCACCTCCAACACTTCATCTGCAATTGGTGATATTCTTTTTGCTGCCCAAAAAGACCCCCGGAGGTTCTGAAGATCTCGTATTGCTAGCTTCAAGTGCGCGGTTCTTGTCCAGCCTTTGATGCTCAGTAAGGCACCAAACTTCTCCCGCCCTTTCTCTGTGTGCGCTCGCGCCCCCCTGCCTCCGCTAGCCTCACTCCCACTTCAGTGTCGTGACTTGCATTGACTGGTGCCCTGAGAGGGCCTTCGGGCCCTGGAGTAAAGAGAATGCTGCCTCCCTCACCCTCCAACCACACCCCAAGCAGCCAGAAGGTGACGGAGGATGGGAGGAAGGAAGCCTCAGAGTCTGCCTTGCTCCTCCACCAGGCCAAGAAGCTCACCGCCCTCGCCATCCGCTCTCTCCTCACCCTCCGCACCGCCAGGACTGCCTACTTCCTCTTCCTCTCCTCCCTCGTCAACCTCCAGCTCAGCGCCAGCCCCACGCCTGCGTCTCTAAGGCCTCCCCTCCACGGACCAGCTCATCCACCTCTCTTTCCTCACCCTCCCTACCCCTCTCATAACGTCTGAAGGCCGCCTCTTCAAAAGAGCTATGGCAGCCACCCAAATCTGAGCTCAGGTCTACTGAGCTAGCAGTGCCCCAATGGCATTATCTATGGCATAGTATAGAAATTCTGAAAAGTCCAGAATCTGTCCAGCACATCTTCTCCACCATCTTCACCTGATTCCCCAAGGCACCAGAGCCGGTCATCTACAACCATGCCTGTGCTCGCCATCAGTACTTCCTCAACCAGGAACCAAAGTACATCCGCAAAACAATCATTAATTACGTCCAATCAATTCCCCCGCGAAAACCACACTGGCTGCAACGCTGGATATGATGGACTTTTACCCAAAGTACAGGCTATAGAAACATGCACCATCCCTTTCCTACATGACACCTCACAAATTCTATCAAAGCTTACTTGTCTTTGTTTGCCTTTACAACAACTGACAATAAAAAGTTCCGATTTTACTAACCTGTACAACATTACAAAGTGTCTACAGACATTTCAACAAAGCCAAGCCTCTGGGGGGGGGGGGGGGGGTAAGAAAATTACCCCCGGGGGGGGGGGGAAGAAAATTACCCCCCAGGGGGGGTAAGAACACTAGCCCCCCGGGGGTAAGAAAACTACCCCCGGGGGGTAAGAAAACTACCCCCGGGGGGGTAAGAAAAATGCCCCCCGGAGGCCTGGCAATACCTGCAGAATTGCACAGAGAATTAGCTTTTTTCACAATTTTCATATGCAAACTCCAAATCATCCAATTATTAAAAAATTGGTGAGAAATCTGCATTTTTTATTTTGAGTGACAAACTCTAATGCATGCAAATTTTAGTTGGAGTTGGTAGCATAACTGTGAGTGTTTGCTCCGTGGTCTCTATTTGCGCTATGATCCATTAAACTTGTTCCATTTTCCTTCTGTCGTAAAATGGCACTGTGTTAAGGTAAGAAAACTAACCTGTACAACATTACAAAGTGTCTACAGACATTTCAACAAAGCCTAGCCTCCGGGGGGGGAGGGAAACCTAAGAAAATTACCCCCCAGAGGGGTAAGAACACTAGCCCCCCGGGGGGTAAGAACACTAGCCCCCGGGGGGGGTAAGAAAACTACCCCCGGGGGGTAAGAAAACTGCCCCCCGGAGGCCTGGCAATACCTGCAGAATTGCACAGAGAATTAGTTTTTTCACAATTTTCATATGCGAATTCCAAATCATCCAATTATTAAAAAATTGGGGAGAAACCTGCATTTTTTATTTTGAGTGACAAACTCTAATGCATGCAAATGTTAGTTGGAGTTGGTAGCATAACTGTGAGTGTTTGTTCCGTGGTCTCTATTTGCACTCTGAGCCATTAAATTTGTTACCATTTTCCCTTCTGTAGTAAAATGGCACCGTGTTAAAATATGAAAGACCCTTAATTTTTAAATTTTTTTAGGCAATAGAATTCTGAATGGGCTTGTGCAGAACGCATATTGCTTGCAAACATTTGCTTTAAAAACTTTTTGCAGCCAATATCTTCCAGCAGCCATCAAAAATAATGCGACATGCAGAATTCCAACTTTTCTCAATGAAGGCTGGCATTCACATTCAGTAAACATAAATATTGTAATGGATGTATTTGAGGAAGCAGAGGAAAACTATAACGATGCTATTAAAATTTATGGGGATCCAGATCTGAACACTGACAAATGGGTAAATGCGATAAATCGAAACGTTCCTGAAGCCTTTGCCTATGTCACACGTCTGCTGGTAAGAATAAAATGGTTTATCTGGATCTACGCAAGGCGAGCAGAGCGGACGAGGACACATTATGCCGTGTTTAAATTCACTACCTACTTTATGCTTTTTGCGGCCAAAGACCACATTGTGCTGCACAGGAGCACACTGAGTCCCTTTTGATAGCCTTTGCGATGGGAGCAGAGTTGGGGGCGGAAGCTATTATCGGATATAGATAGTTACAACCGGAAGAGGCCGGAAGTTAGTAGGAAGCAGTGGAGGAAAGGTAACACCATCACCTGGATTCTACTCAACACTGAGGAGGTCCGGCCTTGGCAGGCCAGACCCCTCAGCCACTTTACAACGGAACCATGATCTGGTACTGAAGGACTTCCAAGTCCGCACACTGCCCGGGGCCGGAAGTGGACTTCCGGTACAGGAACTGTGACCGGAAGTACTCCCTTGGGCAGTAGCAGAAGGAGCAGGCAATGGTTAGTGGCAGGGGCTAAGTAGCAGAGAGTGTATACATAGGGGTATATCATGGGTGGTCTTTCATGGGGGGAGGCTTTCATGGGGGTCCTCCCCATGGTTGGCCAGTACCTCGCCATGGGGGGGGGGGATCTCATGCGGGAGGGGGACTAGGGCGTCAGCCCGAATCTATCCTTGTTTTAGCCCGATAGGTATCCCGAATCCTAAGAAGTATTATTTCAGAAGCAGTTTGTGAGAGGATTGCGATACGTTGTAGGAAGGAAGGCTATTCCATTTCCCGAAAATAGAAAGTTTGAGTTGGAAAACAGGATCAGGCCATGGCTTAGATTGATTTAGTTGTGATCTTACCCCAACAATTCCTGGCCCAAAATTACTGAGAATTGCTGGCCTTATTTGCTGAGAAATGGCCATTTTTCTAACACCTACTTTTTACACCTCTGAAGCCTGAATGAACTAAAAACCGGTCTTTAGTCAATTTCAGCCACCATTATTCGACCAACCCCATTTAATTAGATATCAGTCGAACTGCAAAAATACTTTTTTAAAGAAAGCTCTGTGTTGGCTGCATCCACTGAGCCTACTGGCAGCTCTGTAGAAAGCCCACAAAAGTAATAACATTGATTCATATTTTCAAAATCCGTAGTAGGGTTTGTCCTTGGCTAAGAGGCTCCTTGGCTCGCATGGCCCTAATTTCAAAATTCGCATTTTTTCACCTACATTTGAGGCATCATTTTTATCGCCCAGTAAAAGCTTTCGAGTTTAAAATTTAACACAATTTTGGTCTAAGTGCAATCAACTTACTTTTTAACTTTTAACTCTCTAGGTGGATGCCGCACTAAAAAGTGACAGCCAAAGCTACTTTCCTTAGTTCATAAATATTCAATTGATGTGCAGAAATCCATATTTGGGTTGATAAATGGTAGAGAAATTCAACAAAATGTAAATTGTCAAAAAACAGTTTTTGGGCCATTTTTGGAGTTTCTTTGCATTTATGGCCATAGCATGGGCTAGAATGCATAAAAATGATGTAGTAACGGGACAGAGTGTAGAATTAATCCATTTAAGCTACACTGTAATCAGTTTTAAAGAGTTGGAAATCGACTTTTCCATGGATAGCTCAAAACGTCTCATAAAAGGAACGAACTAACGGTCATCGCCAGCCCCACTGACACTAATGAGAGGGCGTTTGGTTTGATTGCGTAGCATTGCCATCCTGATGGCACTGGGAAGGCAGGCGGGCAAAGCGTAGCCACCTTTCCAGTCCACGTCATTCACCTATCATTTGCAATTTTTATACAATTTTACACGTCGTTAAACGTCGGATCATCAATCTGAGCGTGGTTCTTTGATTAATCTGGTACCATGGTTGTGTATTTGTTATTATAACTGGTACCATCGGCAAGCAGAAAGTAAGCTTTTTTCTCCTGAAAAAGCCATTGCCCCGAGTGCAATAAAGCCAAAGAAATCGCCCTACTATTTGTGGAATCAGCTTGTGGGGCATTTGCATATTGTTTTTGCGCGCAGTTCCAAGGCTCTTTTCATGCGCGCTCAAACAAAATGCAAGTGACACATCAGATTTCACAAGTATTAGGGCATTTTTTTGGCTTTACACTCGGGGCAACGATTTTTTCAAGAGAAAAGAGCTTACTTTCGCTTGCCGATGGCACAGTATTTCCTTAACTTTACAAGTATCCAAAAAATATTTGCCTGCGCCAGGATTCAAATCTGATAGATTGTTCATACGATTTGAGGCATTGTGAAGTACGAAACTAGGTACACCTGGGGCACCTATTTGGGGGCACCCCCGTGGCACCTGTTTTTAGGTGCCCCCGGCGCACCTGGTTTCAGGTCTTCCCGGGCACTAAATTATATCAGAGCTGGTAATTTTGACGTAATTAAACTCATTTTTCTGACCATTCATTAAGGAAACAAAAAGGTAATGCATTTTCATGAATGTATCGCGGTTGCATTATGATAAGGATTTTGGTAGCATAGAAAGCCGGCTGTTATTTTGTTCCGCAACAGATGTGTTAATGGCTGCGAGATTCGAGCTTTTGTAGCTGGAGATAATGAGAAGCAAGCGGAGTTTTGGGGACTTTTGGGAAGCTGAAGACAGTAGCGAAGCGATTTGCCATCAATTCTGGTGACAAGAGGATTTCATAGCCGTAGATGATACCATCGTGGAGGTGTATTATAATTGTATTTCATATGTTAATTCTATCCAAAGTGTAAGCACAGTGGTGAAATGATCACAAAAATTCTAAACGTTTCAAAGTTTTATCTTCTTCATCAGTAAAATTAGATTTCTGACACTTGTCAGAGCAAACAATGTAAAAACTATTAAAAATAATATAATGTAAAGTAACATAGGAAATAGATGGATTTAATCAATTTTTTAGTGTGCTGCATTAGGGCATGGTTGTAAAAGAGGTAAAACACCATTTGGTATGTCATGTTGTCATTGTACGTTGGTTAAGTCTACAATCACCTGTGTTTCATTGATCTTGATGCATAATGCCTCTGCTGCCTTGCATTCTTGTTGGTGGTTGCAGTTGTGTATTATCTTTGCAGGAGGCATTGCCAAGCCCCCGGATAGCCTCCCCCGGGGAGGCAGTTTTCTACCTCCCCCGGGGGGTCAATTTTCTACCCCCCCGGGGGGGTAAGTTTTCTTACCCTCTCAGGGGGTTAGTGATTTTTCATGGGGTGGTAATTTCGAAATCCAGCGACAATTAGGATCATGCGAGCAGTGCTCTGTTGTGTATTTAGTTGTTCGTTTAAAATTTTTGACCGCGGAGCGGCCCGAAGGGCCGCTCCGCGGTCTATAGAGGTTACTCAACTTTTGTCCTCATATATATGTATATATGTATTTCTGGAAATGCTGGCCCCGGGCGAATTCTCAACGGATCTTGACAAACTTTTTTTTTCCTGAAAGGTAATGCTATTTTAGGAAGATCTGGAGGGGTAGACCCGGAATTTGAACATTTGAAACATTACTTTTTTGGGTAGAAAGGTTGAAAAGTGGGGTATGCTGTAAAATGCTCAATTCTCAACGGATTTTGACAAACTTTTTTTTCCCTGAAAGGTAATAATATTTTAGGAAGATCTGGAGGGGTGGAACTGATCCCGGAGCATTTGAAACATTACTTTTTTGGGTAGAAAGTTTGAAAAATGGGGTAAGTTGTAAAATGCTCAATTCTCAACGGATTTTGACAAACTTTTTTTTTCCTGAAAGGTAATAAAATTTTAGGAAGATCTGGAGGGGTGGAACTGATCCCGGAGCATTTGAAACATTACTTTTTTGGGTAGAAAATTTGAAAAATGGGTATGCTGTAAAATGCTCAATTCTCAACGGATTTTGACAAACTTTTTTTTTGCTGAAAGGTATTAACATTTTAGGAAGATCTGGAGGGGTGGAACCTGTCCCAAAGCATTTGAAACATTACTTTTTTGGGTAGAAAGGTTGATAAATGTGGTATGTTGAGAGCTCCGCGGTCACCTATTGCGCTCTGCGCCATATACTTGTTAAATAAATGGCCCAGAATGGTGAATTTTCAATCTCCCATAAATTTCAAACCTTTCATAAATTTAGCCACTTTCGGGAGATGCAGGCTGCTGCTGCTTTTGCTTTGTTGCCACCACCTTGCCATCAACCACATTGCCAACACCGCTGTCTCTCATCTCAGCACCACAGCTGCTGAACTGGTGAATCCTAAGCTTTCCCGCTTGAGCTGCAGCCCATTCGGCGTCATTTCGGTTCGTGGTCCACCATACCTACCCTTGCCCATGAAATGTGGTCTACCATGGGACTGTTTGACTGACAACTAGTTTCCCTTCATGAGAGTTCCCATGGAGGGTGACCCCCCTCCCAACGAAGTCCCCCCAAGACATGACCTACTATAGTGACTTACGTATCCACACACTTCCTGGTCTCACTCGTCCGCTCGTTGATAAAACTTTGAGACAGTGTAGGACGAGTGAAATCATGGTGTGTGGAGATAGATAAGCCACTATACATGTCTAAAACTATTGCCATCCAATCTATTTGCCATCAGATTGAATAGGAGATGGTAGACCACATGATACAGCCGTATACACAGGTAGACCACATACTGACAGGGTGACCCAATAAAAAAGCAAAAGTTATCTTGAGAACTTAGTTAAGAAGTCAAAAGTAATCTTAAAGCTTAATTGTCAGCATTTATTTTATTAATGTTGAAAAAGAAAGTTATCTATTTTCAAAAGTTAATTTTAAATACTTTAAATCCCTATATAAATGTTTTTAATTGTAAATGGTTTTAACATCAATCTCTTAAACAAAAATGAAAAATTTGAGCTAAAAATGTTGAAAATTCGCTTCGTTACCATTTTCAATATTTAACTTGAAACTCTTGAAACTTGTGGAAATGGTTAAAATTCGTGGAAGATTGAAAATTCACCATTCTGAGAGCAGTTCATTTACTCGAAATTGGAGGCGGAGGCGGACTGGGCCATTTATTTAAAATTTTTAAACGAACAACTAAATACACAACAGAGCACTGCTCGCATGATACTAATTGTCGCTGGATTTTGAAATTACCACCCAATGAAAAATCACTAACCCCCCGAGAGGGTAAGAAAACTGACCCCCCCCGGGGGGTTAGAAAATTGACCCCCCGGGGGAGGTAGAAAACTGCCTCCCTGGGGGAGGCTATCCGGGGGCTTGGCAATACCTGCTTTGCAGTGTCAAATTCGGGTCCATGGTTACTTCCTTGGTGTTCTTGCACCAATTGCTTTTGTGCTCTTTTATTCTAGATTCCAGGTGTATTTTTGTTTCCCCTATGTACATCTTACCACATTTGCAATTAATTTGGTACACTATGTTGGTGTGCAACATATAGTCATGTTTGCATTTGGGTCTGCTGCCAAGCAAGTGCCATAGTTTTGGTCCAGTCATTGGGATTATTCTAATGTAGCCTGGGCATACTGTGTTTCTTTGTACCATTAGGGATTTCTCATTGAAATATGGAGTTTTGACATTGATGCATTGTCTTTCATCATTTCCCAATTGGATTGCCATTTTCTCCTTGTACAGAACCTTGTTAATTGTTTTATTTATTAATGACATGGGGTAGCCATACAATTTGTATTTCTTGATAAGATTGCCTATTTCGATGTCTAGTAATCGGTTGTTGCTGCAGTACTTTTTGGCTCTGTGGGTCTTGCTGCATAGTGATGATAGTTTATATGACATGGGTGCACATGAGTCGAATGGCATAACATAGTTTGTGTTGCATGGTTTGTGAAAAACAGATGTGATAGGGTACCATTGATCCGGGCCATCATCATTCAATAGTATACCACATCTTATGTTGATGTCTAAGAATGGCAGGCATCCATCCAGTTCTTCTTCCCATGTAACATTTAGTGTGCTGCATTTTTGCGCGGCCAAAGGCCGCCTGCCGCGGAGGGCAGGGCAGTCAGAGCTCCGGACGCTGGAGGGCATGGGTTCAGAGGCCCCGGAGTGTAGCCTAGCATGCGAAGCATGCTAGGCGAAGCGTAGGGGCCATAGCACCCGTGCCCAGAGGCCGGAGGAGCTCTGGCGCCCTGCCCGAAGCAGCGGGCAGCCAAGGCCAGCTTAAGCAGTTACCCCATTTTTGTGTCCGTCTGTCCACATATTGGGCTGGCGCGAGGGAGCAAAGCGACCGTCAGCGCCCAGCCCCTCTTTTCGACCCAAGTGTATGTTTTCGGGGTTATTGCTAGATCTTAAAATTGATAAGGCTCCTGCTCCTCACAGAAGAATCCAATCGTTCTGATTCTTTTTGCATTAGAAAGAGCATCATCGAATTGTCCTAAACTCGCGAGAAATCGCCAAAATATTGCAGTAATCAATAGAAAATCGCTCAAAACCATTTGTCCGAACTCCTTCTCCTTCTCCTCCTCCTTCTTCTTCTCCTCCGCATCTATTCAATGGACGATAGTAGGTATTCATTTCTTCCCCCCCCCTCTGCCCGGGTCTCTGGGCCTCTTGTATCTTTATTTATTCATAATTCTTCAGTTAAACTAAGGAGCCATATGTGCCAGTGGTGTAGTGGTGAAAGCGATTAGAAAGCTGTGTGAAACTGGTAGGTTTGAATCCTTCTTAGGCATTTATTTTTATTTCAGTTTATTTAAAGTTGAGAAAACAATTGGTACATTCGGCAGGCCAAAAACTAAGCTCTTCATCCCAAAATTCGATCGCCCTGAGTATAAGTCATGAAAATTTAACAAAAATATGTTATTTGCCAATAAATTTGCATTTTATTTTTAAATTTCGAATCTTATATTTTTGTAATTTTTTTTAAAATAAATAAATAATAATAAATAATAATAAATAATATAATATAATATTATTAATAATATAATAATTAATTATTAATAATATAATAATATATAAAAACAATATACCAACAATATAAAATATGTATCTATATTTTGTGCTATATTAAAAGTGGAAGAAATATCTGGTACAATCGGCAAGCCAACAGTAAGTCTCTTTTCTCCCAAAATTGACAATACCCCGAGTGAAAAGTCAAAGAAATAAAATTACTGCTACTGGATTTTTTTTTTTTTTTTTTTTTTTTTATCTGCTGCGCCATCTGCATTTTGTTTTTGGGCGCGCATGGAAAGAGACACTGAACTGCGCGCCAAAAACAAAATGCAACTGTCCAAGCAGCAGATTCCAGTAGCAGTAATTTTATTTCTTTGACTTTTCACTCGGGGTATTGTCAATTTTGGGAGAAAAGAGACTTACTGTTGGCTTGCCGATTGTACCAGATTATATATGTGTGTGTCCCAGGCCTGTACTCCTCGGTTTCTCAACAAAATTGGCTGATTTTTTGCATGAAGGTCTGCCTAGGTGGTGCCGCGGGAAAATTTTTGGTGCTTGGCGTAATTTTTTGATTTTTGTCCAAAACTCAATTTTTTGATGTTTCAAAATACGAAAAATCCTAAATCACTGGTTTTTCAATGGAATTAGCTGATTTTTGGCAGATACGTCCGTCTAAGTTACATTTCGAAGCTGGCAAAAGGAATTTTTGAAATATTTATTATTTCTTGATTTATAGTCAAAAAACCAAAATCTTGATGTTTCAAAAATTTGAACATGCATAAAACCATGGTTTTTCAATAAAATCAGTTGAGTTTTGGCATATACCCCTGTCATGGTGATATCTTGAAACTGCTTTAAGAAATTTTGATAATTTTTATTATTTCCCGATTTATGAACAAAAACCTAAAATCTTGATGTTTCAAAAATTCAAACATCTATAAATCCAGTGTTTTTTAATGAAATCAGTTGAATTTTGGCTGGTACGTCTGTCATGATGACATCTTGAAGTTGAGAAAAAGAATTTTAAGAAAATTGATTATTTATTGATTTATGGGCAAAAAATCCAAAATATCGATGTTTCAAAAATTTGAACATCCATTAATTGCTGGTTTTTCAATAAAATCAGCTCGATTTTGGCAGGTACGTTTGTTGAGGCGGTACCTTGAAGCTGTTAAAAGGGATTTGTGAAGAATATTTATTATATGTCGATGTATGGCCAAAAACCTTAAATCTTGATGTTTAAAAAATTTGAACAATCATAAATTTTGAAAAAAAAATTTGAACAAGCATAAATTCACTGGTTATTATGGTCAGCCGTATCATTGGATTAGAAGGCATAGCATTTGGAAAATTTAGCAATGAAGCATGAGCTTATTACTTAGTAAAAGGCCGCTCATCTTGGCAACAGCCGAGAATACCTTGTTGGTTGAGGTAGTGAATGAATGGTTCCCATTGGTTGTCCTTGTCTGTGATTACCATAAAAGAATCGTCAACATATCTGTAGTAGCAGTGAATTATAATGTTATGTTCTTTTGCTTCTTGCTTAATGGTTGATTGCTTAATGCTTCTTGCTTAATGGTTGATAAATTGTAAGTTCTAGGTATATGTCAGCAAGCGGACCACTATGTGAAGCACCCATTGGTAGGCCTTTTTTCTGTCTGAAATACTTTTTAACTCCTCCTGTCTCAATGCATCTGTATGTGTTTTCCGTGCAGTAACTTAAAATTGTATTTCAATAACACAGTTATGGGGGCCGAAATGCAAAACTCCAAAATTATAACATTCTGAATTACATTTTGTTGATTGCTGCCGTGGGCCGTAGGAAGCACCTACAATGGCGTTCTTGGGCTCAAAAAAAGACCCCTTAATCCTATTTTCGAATTTACAAAGTTTGTGCTCAAATTGAATTAAAAAAATATTCCAAAAAAAATGAGGGTGGCACCTTTTTGGATGGACAGCTCTCAGCGGTCGGTGGTTACCCAGGCTGCTAATGTTTCATAGTTTTATCTCTTAGAAGGTGAGAGAAGAAAGGGAAGGGAGAAAAAATTTTTCTTTTGAAAAAATCATTGTCACCTTGAAATTTGTTTTAATTTTGCGGTTCGGTTGATATATAATAGTCTGGAGTTGGCCAAAAACCAATTTTTAGGTCATCCAAAGGTCAAAAAAGTAGGTGTTCCCAAAATGGCCATTTCTCAGCAACTAAGCCATATTTGGCCCAGGGTTTTTTGGGCTGTGATCACAAAAAAGGACCAAAATCATGGCCTAATCACGAATCCCCACTCGAACCTTCACTTTTCGGGAAGTGGAATACCCCTCTACAAGGACTCTCAATCCTCTCACAAACTGCCTCTTAATCAGAATACCTACGGCGGCCTTTGTTCCAAGTAAACAAGTCAAAATCAGCTGGTTTAATTACAAATAAGCCTCTCACCCAAATTGAGCTAATTTTATTGAAAACCATGGATGCTCGAATTTTTGAAACATCAAGATTTTGGGTTTTAACTAAATCAAGAAATAATAAATTTTTCAAAAAGTCCTTTTAACAGTTTCTAGATATCACCATGGCAGACGTTCATGCCAAAATTCAACTGATTTCATTGGAAAACCATTGATTTATGGATGTTCGAATTTTTGAAACATCAAGATTTTAGGTTTTTGGCCATAAACTGAGAAATAACAAATATTTCGGAAATTCCTTTTGCCATCTTCAAGATAGCACCTCGACGGACGTACCTGCCAAAAATCAGCCAATTTCGTTGAAAAACCAGTGATTTATGAATTTTTGTACTTTGAAACATCAAAAAATTGAGTTTTGGGCGAAAAACGCAAAATTACGTCAAGCGCAAAAAATGGCCTGGAGATACCACCCAGTCGGACCTTCATGCAAAAAATCAGCCAATTTCGTTGAAAAACCACGGAGGCCCGCCCCCGGAAAGACACATATATATATATGCGGACAGACGGACGCAAAAATGGGGTAACTGCTTAAGCTGGCCTTGGCCGCCCGCCGCTTTGGGCAGGGCGCCAGAGCTCCTCCGGCCTCCGGGCACGGGTGCTACGGCCCCTACGCTTCGCCTAGCATGCTTCGCATGCTAGGCTATGCTCCGGGGCCTCCGCACCCATGCCCTCCGGCCTCCGGAGCTCTGACTGCCCTGCCCTCCGCGGCAGGCGGCCTGCGGCCGCGCAAAAATGTAAATCCAGTTTAAACAGACGATATTTTTGACCGCGGAGCGGCCCGAAGGGCCGCTCTGCGGTCTATAGAGGTTACTCAACTTTTGTCCTCATATATATATATGTATATATAGGTATCTGGAAGTGCTGGGCACGGGCGAATTCTCAATGGATCTGGACATACTTTTTTTTTCCTGAAAGCTATAATGTGCCGCTTGGATCCTGGAGGGGTGGAGCTGGTGCCGGACAATTAGAAACATTATTTTCCTGAGTAGGAAAAAGTTTTTCCCGAAAATTACCAATTTCCTCTGTAGCATCTGAACGGCTGAGAATTGCACACAAGACTTGAGTTTTTTTGTTCACAAGTCGTAGATAGCGGTTCCAAATATGTGCTTACTTTTGAAAATGGTTGAGAAACCACAGACTTACCCTCTTGAGTGACAAACTTTCACGCACTGCAATAGCATCAATAATCAGTAACAGATGAACGGCTGAGATTTGAACAGAAGACCTGAGTTTTTTGTTCACAAGTCGTAGATAGCGGTTCCAAATCTGTGCTTACTTTTGAAAATGGTTGAGAAACCACAGACTTACCCTCTTGAGTGACAAACTTTCATGCATGGCAATGTCCGCGGGCCGCTCCGCGGTCTATAGAGGTTACTCAACTTTTGTCCTCATATATATATATATGTATATATATATGTATATATTTCTGGAAATGCTGTTCCTCACCGAATTCTCAACGGATTGGGACAAACTTTTTTTTTCCTGAAAGGTAATGCTATTTTAGGAAAATCTGGAGGGGTGGAACCGGAATCTGAGCATTTGAAACATTACTTTTTTGGGTAGAAAGGCTTGAAAATTGCAATATACAGTTTTTGCACTGTAGCTCCTGTAATCTTGAGAATTGCACGGAACACTTGAGTTTTTTTGTTCACAAGTCGTATATAGCGATTCCAAATATGTGCTTACTTTTGAAAATGGTTGAGAAACCACAGACTTACTTTCTTGAGTGACAAACTTTCATGCACGACCATGTCATCAATAATCAGTAACATCTGAACGGCTAAGAAATGAACAGAGGACTTGAGTTTTTTTGACCGCGGAGCGGCCCGAAGGGCCGCTCTGTGGTCTATAGAGGTTACTCAACTTTTGTCCTCATATATTGGGCTGGCGCGAGGGAGCATAGCGACCGTCAGCGCCCAGCCCCTCTTTTCGACCCAGGTGTACGTTTTAGGGGTTATTGCTAGATCTCAATTTTGATAAGGCTGCTGCTCCTCACAGAAAGCTCCAATCTTTCTAATTCTTTTTGCATTGGAAAGAGCGGCATTTAATTGACAAAAACTCGCGAGAAATCGCCCAAAAGTGGCAGAACACTAGAGAAAATCGCTCAAAACCATTTGTCCGAACTCCTTCTTCTTCTCCTCCTCCTCCGCATCTATTCAATGGACGATAGTAGGTATTCAATTGGCCAATGGATAAGGGTTCAATCGGCCAGGCAAAGGGATACTGTTTTGGAATTATAAAGCCCAATTAGGTGAATTCTTAAAGCGGCTGTGTGGTCAAGTGGACTGTGCATTTGACATTAGTCAATTAAAGTTAGGTTCAAACCCACTTTTACCTTTTTACCTTCTTTTAAAATCGGCTTGGGTCAAGTTAAAGTTCTGTTTAAGCTGATTTTTTTACTCTTATCTTAAAAGTTGAAGAAATATATGGTACCATCGGCAAGCCTAATGTGAATCTCTTTTCTCCCAAAAATTAAAATGGTCCGAGCTAAAAAGCAAGGAAATAAAACTACTACTTGTGGAATCTGCTGAGCCACCTGCATTCTGTTTTGGCGCGCACATGAAAAGAGGTCACTGGACTGCGCGCCAAAACAAAATGCAAATGTCTATGTATATATTTCTGGAAATGCTGGTCCTGGCCGAATTCTCAACGGATCTTGACAAACTTTTTTTTTCCTGAAAGGTAATGCAATTTTAGGAAGATCTGGAGGGGTGGAACCGGTTTCCGAGCATTTGAAACATTACTTTTTTGGGTAGAAAGGCTTGAAAATTGCAATATAGAGTTTTTGCGCTGTAGCACCTGTAATCTTGAGAATTGCACAAACAACGTGAGTTTTTTTGTTCACAAGTCGTATATAACGATTCCAAATCTGTGCTTACTTTTGAAAATGGTTGAGAAACCACAGACTTGCCCTCTTGAGTGACAAACTTTCACACATGACAATAGCATCAATAATTAGTAGCAGCAGAACGGCTGATAATTGAACAAAACAATGAGTTTTTTTGTTCACAAGTCGTATTTAAAGATTCCAAATCTGTGCTTACTTTTGAAAATGGTTGAGAAACCACATACTTGCCCTCTTGAGTGACAAACTTTCACACATGACAATAGCATCAATAATTAGTAGCAGCTGAACGGCTGATAATTAAACAGAACACTTGAGTTTTTTTGTTCACAAGTTGTATATATCGATTCCAAATCTGTGCTTACTTTTGAAAATGGTTGTGAAACCACAGACTTTTCCTTTTGAGATGCAATGTTCACCCTCACAGCAGAAATTTTCCTTAATTTTTGGATTTTGCTACATGTGAAGGTGTAAGCGATCCGCGGTCACCTATTGCGCTTTGCGCCATATACTTGTTGTTCACAAGTTGTATATAGCGATTCCAAATCTGTACTTACTTTCGAAAATGGTTGAGAAACCAGAGACTTACCCTCTTGAGTGACAAACTTTCATGCACGGAAATGGCATCAATAATCAGTAACAGCTGAACGGCTAAGAATTGAACAGAGGACTTTGGTTTTTTGATTCACAATTCAAACATAACGATTCCAAATCTGTGCTTACTTTTGAAAATAATTGAGAAACCACAGACTTGCCCTTTGGAGTGACGAAATTCCATGCATTCATATTGTAAGCTGGAAGGTGGTGTGCTCCGCGGTCACCTATTGCGCTTTGCGCCATATACTTATTTTGTTCACAAGTCATATAGAGCGATTCCAAATCTGTGCTTACTTTTGAAAATGGTTGAGAAACCACAGACTTACCCTCTTGAGCCACAAACTTTCATGCATGGCAATGGCATCAATAATCAGTAACAGCTGAACGGCTCAGAATTGCACAGAGGACTTGAGTTTTTTTGTTCACAAGTCTTATATAGCGATTCCAAATCTGTGCCTACTTTCGAAAATGGTTGAGAAACCACAGACTTACCCTCTTGAGTGACAAACTTTCACGCATGGCAATGTCATCAATAATCAGTAACAGCTGAATGGCTCAGAATTGAACAGAAGACTTGAGTTTTTTTGTTCACAAGTCATATATAGCAATTCCAAATCTGTGCTTACTTTTGAAAATGGGTGAGAAACCATAGACTTGCCCTTTGGAGCAGCGAAATTTCATGCATTCATATTGTAAGCTGGAAGGTGGTGTGCTCCGCGGTCACCTATTGCGCTTTGCGCCATATACTTGTTATAGGTAACAAAACAGCAATAACTGATGGCTGATCTGAATCAATCAGTTCGTTTGCATTTTTTAAGACCAAGAACGTCTTTCCAGCTGCTTCCTACGACTCACAGCAGCCGTTAATAAAAAGTCACTTTCGACCCTCTTTGTTAGAGCAAAATCAATTTTGCGTATCAACCCTTCTCCCAATAGTGAAGAGCCTTCCCTCCATGTATTAAACAATCAATACACGTCCATGCTGGTACCAGCATTGGTATACTAGATCGTTCAGGAACCCTTTTAACCATCATTTAGACTTGATGACGGTTCCCACCCATGTTTACAATGGAAAACGTTATATAATTCGTCAATATAGTCTCCATGCTGGTACCATCGGCCAGTTAGCCTCTTTTCTTCTAAATTGGAGAATGTCCCGAGTTAAAAGTCAAAGAAATAAAATTGCTTCTAGTGGTATATGCTGCTTGGCCAGTTGCATTTTGTCAGAAGAAGAAAAAGATGAAGGAGAAGAAAGAGTTGGGACAAATGGTTTTGATAATATTTATGTGGTACACTGTGGTACATTGCAGCAGGAACGTAGTGAGGATCTCTTTAGTCATGCACTGAGCGGAGGAAAGGGATGGCGACAGGGGCAGGTTTATAGACAGAATGATCTCGGCACCTCTCCGCCCGCCTCATCAACCCAAGGTCACCGAAACTGGCTTGGGAAATGCCACAATTTATAATGATTGCGGCCCCTTTTTGCTGATTTCAGCTTTCGGTCAATTCGATTATGAAAAAAAGAAATCCGAAAAAAATCTGATAAATTGAAGCTTCCTTCATGCGACGAGCCTCAAAACGTACACCTGGGTCGAAAAGAGGGGCTGGGAACCAAATAGTGAATCAAACCTGGCCATTTAGTTCCAGTAGAGCTATGTCATACTGAGTACCATAAATACCGGTCTTGTTGAATAACGCATGAACCACCACTAAACGGACGTCATATACAAAGCGATTATAGTGGGAGCCTGTATTGGCATCATTTATGTTTCAAAAGGTCTAATGATAAATCTTGAATGCTAAAAAACCTGCATTGTTTCTGGCATAATAAGCACTGAGCACCTCCGGTGTTCCAATCACAGTATAAATTTAAACTGGGGGTTCAATCAATCCGTATAACGCGCTTAAAAATATTGTTCAATCAATGCTAGGAACAACTTTTTGAGAGAAGAAAGAATGAAAAACAGCTTAAATTAGGGTGAAAGGCGGAGAACGAAATCGGTGACCGCGAAGCTTTGAACCCCACAAAATGGCGTCTTCAGCTTCTTCAAGCAACGCTGACCCTACTCACTCGCCTCTTCCCTGAGCACTCCCCCGCTCTACCAGCCAAGGCTTCAGGTCGGATGTGATGAGTGACCAATGCCCCGTGGTCTCCTCCAGCACCAACACCCGCCCGAGCCATGGCCCCCACCTAGCCTACCCCTGGAAACTGGCGTCCTCAGCTTCTTCAAGCAACGCTGACCCTACTCACTCGCCTCTTCCCTGAGCACTCCCCCGCTCTACCAGCCAAGGCTTCAGGTCGGATGTGATGAGTGACCAATGCCCCATGGTCTCCTCCAGCACCAACACCCGCCCGAGCCATGGCCCCCACCTAGCCTACCCCTGGAAACTGGCGTCCTCAGCTTCTTCAAGCAACGCTGACCCTACTCACTCGCCTCTTCCCTGAGCACTCCCCCGCTCTACCAGCCAAGGCTTCAGGTCGGATGTGATGAGTGACCAATGCCCCGTGGTCTCCTCCAGCACCAACACCCGCCCGAGCCATGGCCCCCACCTAGCCTACCCCTGGAAACTGGCGTCCTCAGCTTCTTCAAGCAACGCTGACCCTACTCACTCGCCTCTTCCCTGAGCACTCCCCCGCTCTACCAGCCAAGGCTTCAGGTCGGATGTGATGAGTGACCAATGCCCCGTGGTCTCCTCCAGCACCAACATCCGCCCGAGCCATGGCCCCCACCTAGCCTACCCCTGGAAACTGGCGTCCTCAGCTTCTTCAAGCAACGCTGACCCTACTCACTCGCCTCTTCCCTGAGCACTCCCCCGCTCTACCAGCCAAGGCTTCAGGTCGGATGTGATGAGTGACCAATGCCCCGTGGTCTCCTCCAGCACCAACACCCGCCCGAGCCATGGCCCCCACCTAGCCTACCCCTGGAAACTGGCGTCCTCAGCTTCTTCAACCAACGCTGACCCTACTCACTCGCCTCTTCCCTGAGCACTCCCCCGCTCTACCAGCCAAGGCTTCAGGTCGGATGTGATGAGTGACCAATGCCCCGTGGTCTCCTCCAGCACCAACACCCGCCCGAGCCATGGCCCCCACCTAGCCTACCCCTGGAAACTGGCGTCCTCAGCTTCTTCAACCAACGCTGACCCTACTCACTCGCCTCTTCCCTGAGCACTCCCCCGCTCTACCAGCCAAGGCTTCAGGTCGGATGTGATGAGTGACCAATGCCCCGTGGTCTCCTCCAGCACCAACACCCGCCCGAGCCATGGCCCCCACCTAGCCTACCCCTGGAAACTGGCGTCCTCAGCTTCTTCAACCAACGCTGATCCTGGGGCCCCCGGTCCTTCCAAGCAACCTTTTTCCCATGCAAGTCAAATTTTTGATGAATTTTCAAGGTATTTAAGACAAATAAGCCAAAATTTTGCTTGCTGACGTAAGTTTGATGTCAAAGTAGCCTTTATTTTATATCGCCAAATTTTGCTTTTAAAAAAACCCTTTATTTTGCAAAAATTTTTCAGGTGCACTACTTAACAACCAACTTATTGGAACCCCCAAATAACCCCCACCGTGGGGGGTCGGGTGGGGCCCCCGCACCAACTAACCAACTTTGACTGGGAAAAACCCGACCGCGGGCAGGGGGGGGGGGTGGTGGTGGGTAAAATCAACCAACTCCGGGGGGTTCCTTTTTTAGTAGGGACACGTATGAGGCCACATATATGAGGTATTCATTGTGGACAGGAATAAAGGTTGACAGAGATTCCTGGTCATATGTCGTTGGACGCTTGCTGATGCTCTGCTTGAGTGAGCTTACCGGCTGTTATTGTACCGGTCGTCCATCACGCAGTGCGCCGCAGTGAGAATATGACGATTGCTGATCAGCGTTCCACCGCATCCGTAAGTACCTATTATGTTTCAATTCTAAGAGAGCTTTACTGAGAAAGTCAAATGTCTCAGAAACATGGTTGCCCAAAAATTTTGACCCCCCCTTTTTTATATTTTTTTTCGAAACTAGACATAATTCTAAGACTTTTGGTGGCCGGTGAAAGCGCGAAACTCAAAATTCGATTTTTAGCGAAATTTTTAAAAATTTTGATGATTGAAAAATGGCCAAATATTTGATTGTCTATAACTCGTTTGGTTCTTAACCAATTTTGATGATTTGACCACCAATCGAACCGTCTTGACGAGTAGAACATTTTGTTTCTTTTGACCAACTTTCCACGATCAAGTGTAGATGAGCTAATTGTAAAAAACTGATTTTTTGTGTTTCAAGTTTTTAAAAAAAAACTAATTTCGATATCAAAACTTGAGTTTCCGCATTTGGCACCCAGATTTTCTGAAAATACAGGTCTTTTTACCTATATGCTGCTAAGCACAGCATGGTAGACCCTGTCCCACGAGAGATATTTAAGGTTTAAAATGAAAATTCACATTTTGGCCCTATGTTATAGCATAGGCAAAAAATGACCAAAAAAATTTTTGTCCCAAAATTTAATTTTTTAGCTTTAAAAAATTCTTTGGGCTGGTATCCGTCTTGGTGCATAGTTTTTAGCATCAGTTTTAATGTTTAAGTTGAAAAATATTTAAGTTATTTTCCCCTATCCTACAACACTGCCTATGTTATAGCATATGCAAAATATGGCCAATATTAGTCCCACGCAAACATCAGGGGCCCGTTGCAATTGAGCCATACTTTTTTCTGGAAAGCTATTATCCAGTGTAACGATATTGGCAGGGTGGAAGTGATTCCGGAACATTAGATACATTACAATTTTAAGTAGAGACATATTTTCAATGAAAATATAATTTGTGCTCTGTTGAGATTTGAACAGAACAGAAACAGATTTGAACTTTCATGCACGTAAATATTAATTTCAGCCCGAGTGTTTTGCGGTCACCTATTACGTTTTGCGCCATTATACTTGTTTGTATTTCATTTAGAGGGCTTTTTGACTAAATTTTGGTTTTTGACCGCGGAGCGGCCCGAAGGGCCGCTCCGCGGTCTATAGAGGTTACTCAACTTTTGTCCTCATATATATGTATATATATATATATATGTATATATATATATATGTATATATTTCTGGAAATGCTGGTCCTCACCGAATTCTCAACGGATTGGGACAAACTTTTTTTTCCTGAAAGGTAATGCAATTTTAGGAAGATCTGGAGGGGTGGAACCGGTTTCCGAGCATTTGAAACATTACTTATTTGGGTAGAAAGGCTTGAAAATTGCAATATACAGTTTTTGCGCTGTGTCTCCTGTAATCTTGAGAATTGCACAGAAGACTTGAGTTTTTTTGTTCACAAGTCGTATATAACGATTCCAAATCTGTGCTTACTTTTGAAAATGGTTGAGAAACCACAGACTTGCCCTCTTGAGTGACAAACTTTCACACATGACAATAGCATCAATAATTAGTAGCAGCAGAACGGCTGATAATTGAACAAAACAATGAGTTTTTTTGTTCACAAGTCGTATTTAAAGATTCCAAATCTGTGCTTACTTTTGAAAATGGTTGAGAAACCACAGACTTACCCTCTTGAGTGACAAACTTTCACGCATGGCAATGGCATCAATAATCAGTAACAGCTGAACGGCTCAGAATTGAACAGAAGACTTGAGTTTTTTTGTTCACAAGTCATATATAGCGATTCCAAATCTGTGCTTACTTTTGAAAATGGGTGAGAAACCATAGACTTGCCCTTTGGAGTGGTGAAATTTCATGCATTCATCTTGTAAGCTGGAAGGTGGTGTGCTCCGCGGTCACCTATTGCGCTTTGCGCCATATACTTGTTCTTAGGGCTTTTGGGCTAATTTTTTATGACATGTGCAAGATATTACTGTGCCAAAAATAAACAATTTTAGGTTAACAACCTTTTTTGTGTGCTAAGAAAAAATTTCATCCACTTCAGTAGCAAGCAATTGTCAGTTGAACGAGAAAAAAATTTCCCCTACTTCAATTGCAAATAAAATAAAGATAAGAGATACTATTTGGGTTAGTTTAACCCACTATACAATAATTTCATCCACTTCATACAGGGGAGGGGCAAAGCCCCTATGCATGGAGTTGAAGATGACGTTGGTGATGAGCTGCTTGTTCACCACGGCCCGGTGGAAGCCCATGAAAATCAGCTAGAAGCAAATGGGCACCTGTGTCATACTCTACATACCAAATTACCTATAGGGTGATTTGTATAAGCCAAAAAACACTTTGCAATGCCTCAAGATGAAGTTGATGATGACCTGCTTGTTCACCACGGCCTGGTACAAGTCCATGAAGACCAGGTGGAGGCAAGCGGGCACCATCATCGTAATCTACATCCAAAAATACCTATATGGTGCCTTTTTAAGGCCAAAAAACCCTAAAAATGCCTCAAGAGGAAGTTGATGATGACCTGCTTGTTCACCATGGCCTTGTGCACGCCCATGGAGACCAGGTGGAAGCAAACGGGTGCCAGAATCGTAAACTACGTACAAAAATGCCTATATGGTGCTGTTTTAAGGTCAAATACACTAGAAAAACATCAGAAAAAACACCAGAAACATCAGAAAAAAACATGAGAATACTGGATTTCTACCCAAAAAGTTGATGTTTCGGCCAAAAAAACGCGGAAAATGCAAAAACTAGAGGTGCCATGACACTCAGCGGTATCGATTTACCCTAGAACCGTTGAGATCTAAGCTCCAGAGGTTGCCCAAGTGTCTGCAACACTTGCTGGACGGACGGACGGTCGGACAGTCGGTGTGCGCCCGGAGGTTCCATGAAAACTTGGTACAAAGACAACTTGGTACAGTGGACAACTTGGTACAAAGATAACTTGGTACAATGGACAACTTGGTACAGGAAAAACTTGGTACAGGGAAAACTTGGTACAAGGATAACTTGGTACAACAGATTTTTGCACACATAAGGACACACATAAGATTTCTGTGAAATTATCTACTATAGTGCACAAAAATTAAAACTACGAAATAGTTACATGTACAATTCAAAAGTTCATTCTTCACCTGGAACTGTGTCCATATGCCGATTATGTGACGATTGAGGATGGTCTACGTGGGCAGTGATGCGGAGCTGGGGATAGGCGAGAGCCTGCAGGATGCAAGCAACACCCAGCGTGCCAAAAACAAGTGGGTGCTGCGGGGCTTCAGCTACACCTTCCACAGGGCCAATGCAGCTGGCCGGTCCTACTACTTATTCTTGTACCAAGTTTTCCCTGTACCAAGTTTTCCCTGTACCAAGTTATCCACTGTACTAAGTTATCCTTGTACCAAGTTTTCCCTGTACCAAGTTTTCCCTGTACCAAGTTGTCCACTGTACCAAGTTATCTTTGTACCAAGTTGTCCACTGTACCAAGTTGTCTTTGTACCAAGTTGTCCTGTTACCCGCCCAGACACCGGACATCTTTTTTGAAACAGTTTTTTAAGAATAACTCTTGAAATAAAGCACTTAGAATAATGTTTCCAAAGAGGACCCCCACAATTCGACCATGGCGCGTCGATTGAGCCTATTTGCAGCTCAATCCGACGTCTCTGGGACGCGCTACAGCCTATTAAACTTTGGGAAACCTGCAATTAGTTGGTTTGCTCGATAAGAGGGGCTGGGCGCTACCGCTCCGCTAACGCTCTGCTCGCGCAAGCCCAATTTGTCCTTGATAAATTTCGTATATGCTCAAAAAGCAATTTCTTAAGTTCTTGAATAGCTAGAGACCTCAATATTTAGCGCAAACTAGCATTGTCTACAAGTTTCTACTTTTATAGCTCTGCGATTTATGTCGGCTCACAATGAATTTATGAGTAATGCAACTCAATGTTGTTTTTATGGAAGTGACACTCAAACAACCATTTAATTCGTCAATGTGGTCGATGACATATGAGGTGGCTTTACTAATCGGAGCTATAAAAATTTATACTTATAAAGAACACTTAGAGCTAGATTGTACTAAATTTCAGGGTCTCTAGCTTTCTTAGATTCTGAAAAATTAATTTGAACATGTACCAAAACATCAAACTTTTAGAACTGAACTGAATTTACTTTGGGTGGCCTTGCAGAAATGATCATAACTCAGGCTGGGAAAAAGTGATCATAACTCATTCTGAGCACGGCTGTTTCTACTTTCAGTAAAAATTTAAATTCTCCAGCTTTTAATGCACCTGAGATCCTGCTCCTCGAACTTCGTCAACTTTTGGAAGAGCAAACCGGTATGTTCCAATGAAGACATACCTTTATAGCCATGGATGTAGATGGCGACAGCCCAGGGGAAGTCCCCGCGGCCCACGGCTGGACAACTGACCCGGCCTCCATCGCAGGCCAGCTTCCAGTCGGACCAGGTGCCGGGCGGACCCTTCTTCCGCTTTACCTAAAATTGCACAGCATCACAACCCCATATCCCCCCCGCTTCCGCTCTACCGGGATGCCGCACTTTCGGTGCACCTCATTCATTTCCGTCTCGTCCAGCTTTTGGAAGGCCGCCCATGCTTCCTGGAGCATGAGGCTGAACAGAAGGAAGACCAGAGTCCGCATTGTGCTTGCAACGAATTTTTAAAAGAGCAACAATGATCTGGTGAGAACTGCAACTGGTCGGGCCAAGGGCGGGGCCTTTGGAGGGCAGGGAAATTGCTAGCCGCATAGCTCGGTTATCTTGCTTCGGAAAATAGCAAAAAAATACTGGCTCATATATCTTTTTCTGGTGCATTGAGGTGTAGCAATAGAAATATTTGCAAATGTTGCTTTTCAGATGTTAGGTTCTTAGAATCAGTCATATTTTAAAATTTAAAATATCATCTGTAAAAGTGTTATTATTTTAAAAGATGACGTGTAAGCATGAATTGCTTCCTTATTTCCCATTTGTACCATCTCGCAGAGTGCTGTAAACTGACAAATGAATTCTATTCCCTCTCTGAATCATCGCATGTGGGCAGTAAAACTGCGCAAATTTTCAGCCTCGTCACTCTAACACTGAAACCAAAGCACAATTCACACGCTGGAGAGCAAATCGACTAGATGCAACACTTTCTTCCTAGCATGCCGTCATGAAAAACCTCTCATTCCGCCTGTCATACCCCATTCTCAGTCTCCACCGGTTAATACCGGCTACTGTCGGATTCTTTATAGTGTAGGTATGCACAAACAGTCCGCTGTGACCTCTTTGATCATCAGCTTGCTAAGGTGCGCAATCAGTAGCCAGCAAAAAGCTCGACCACTTTTCCTAGGTCAATGGCAGCCGCCCTGAGCAACGGTTTCCCGAGCCAGCTGAAAACTGCCGGAATAATCGGTCAGCTCCCTTCCATCTCTTCAAGGCCCCAAACCGGTCCAAATTTCCAGTCATCGGCGACGAGATACTGAAAGGCTACACGGCGGACACCAACAGCCACTTCCTCTGCAAGGAACTGCTTGCACTGGGCATTCGAGTTGAGAAGGTACCTTGCCTTCCCCTCTGCCAGTCATAATTCCAATCCAGTCCCAATGGCACAGATCTCAGTGGTGGGGGACGAGAAGGAAGCCATCGCAGAAGAGGTGCGTCAGTTTTCGCATCGCTTCCAGCACGTTTTTACCTCAGGCGGCGTGGGGCCTACGCACGATGACATCACTTACGAAAGTACACCTTATTCCTTTAGACTGATGAATCAAGATTTGTAGAAGCTATCAAACCTAGATAAAATTTTTTTCAAAACATTTGAACTATTTTTGGTTTTTTCCTATCAAGCTATTCGCTTGCGGTAGGTTTCATTAGCCGTCAAGTTTTGAAAAACCGAATAAAATTGTTGATGGTTGTTATTCGAATTGAACCGACTTGTTAACTATTCTTCTAAGCAAATTTTATCAAATTAATACACAAAAAATAATATAATAAATGAACAGGCGTAGCGGCAGCCTTCGACGACAACTGCACCTTGAACCCGGCGCTGGAGAGCTTTGTGCGGGCCTACTTCAAGCTACCGTCCTCCGCCAATCTCCAAGACTCTCCCCAGCTCAAGCTTGCCAATGTTTGGCCAACCATTTTCTTTTTCTGAGATAACCTGGATGATTTCTTGAGATTCCGAGTTCAGCAGAGCTGGTCTGGGGTGTGGATGAGGCCGGAAGACGGGCCATCTACCCCTCCGTCCGCGTGCGCAATGTCTTCGTCTTCCCCGGCATTCCCACTCTGCTACAGAAGGCCTTTCGCATGCTCAAGGTCCCTCCTTCCCTTCTCTATATATCTTTCAAGAAGGCCCCTTTTGAGCTTCACAATCACAGCAGACAGTTGCTTTTCGTCAAAAATTGGCATTTAATTTTTATCGATTTCATTTAATCACCGATTTCGGGAAAGAGAAGTAGCAAAAGATGAGTTGATTTGGAGGAGGAGCTGCGCTCGCACGGGGCCCAGCTGCACCACGCCCGAGTGTACCTGGACACGGACGAGTTCTCCATCGCGGCCTTCCTAGGGAGATTGCAAGAGGAGCTGGCACCGAGCGGCCTTGCCATCGGCTCCTATCCAAAGATGGCGCACAGGTTTAGTCTCCTTTATCCTAGTATCTAGCCCAAGCTTCTTAGTTATCTTCTCAGTTTCACTCCAAATTCTTTGCTCAGCTCCAGATGAGCCTTTTTGATTAGAATGACGGCTGATTTTTTTATTTAAAATCCTGGCCATTCGCTCCCTTTCTCTCCCATTCAAACTCCTCAACCGCTAAGCTTCTCCCCCCATTTCAGCTACTACCGAGTGAAGCTAACTCTGGACGCCCTGGAGCAGGCGGTGGTGGACGAGGCTGTGGCCAGGATACGCAGCCAGCTAGCCGGTACTTTGCCCCCTACTGAAGTAGCTGCCAAGGAGAGCAATTGCAGAGAATGTGGTGCACTACGACGAGGAGCCGCTGAAGGACGGAGTTGGGAAGCTGAGCGAGTTCCGACGTCGTCTGGAGGAGCAGTCGTCGCCGCTGCGGCTGAAAGTGGACGAGGCTGTGGAGGTCGTCGACAAGACAATCCGAGAGCAGGAGTTAGGGATTCTCCTCTCTGCTGCCTCATGCTACCTGCTCAACTTCGCAGTCGGATCTTTCAAATTTGAAATACACCACCACAAGGGAGTTCAGGAGTTCTAGGGACTTTCCTAGGGAGTTCACCACCACAAATCATCATCAATATTAATTTAGTAGTATATAAGCGAAAATGTTAATGATCAGGTTGTTTTCCATATATCTGGCAGCTATCTATCTATCTTCAACGACAGTCATCCTGTAACACGTGTTGGACCACATTATTTCTGTCACTGAATGTCTGATGTTTCAAAATGGAATAATAAGTGACTTTGTACGCCAAGGATCCGATTTTGATTGAATTTCTAGGCTCTTTTCCATCTGTCTGGCCTACAATGGCGGCAAAGACTGCACTGCACTGCTTCACCTGCTTTGGGTTATCTGCGTTGCTCATCCTTCTGAGAGCAGCTTTGTCTCTTTAGGCACGATTGAAAGCTCATGGGATGCTGGAAGATCCTTCTGCACAGCTGAAGTGCCTCTACATTCGTCCGCACAACACATTCCCCTCCATGGAGGACTTCATTGCCAGCACTGCCAGAAGGTGCCTTTACTTCTATCAATCACTTGCGAGAAGTCCATTAGTTTAGGTACAACTTGGAGATGCTGGAACTTCGCGGCAACATCAAAGAAGAGCTGCGAAGCCTAAAGGCCGGTCACCCTGAGATTCGCTACATCTTCATGGGCACTAGGGCAACCGATCCCAACGCCAACGGCCAGGGTACAGCTTCCAATCTAAATCAATCACCTCCTATACTCTCATGCCTTCTATTTCCTAGCATACATTGTTATTTAAATTACTTTGTACTTCTTTTATGAGGTTTCATGTTTTTTTGCAGTTCCCGCTAATAAATTAATTTGAACTTAATTTTTCTTTCCCCACTTTATTATGGCTTCCTAATTATCGAACCTTTGAAAATTCATGGAATTTTAATTTTCGAAATATAAAGAGGCAAAATAGACGGCATAAAATGAAAGGCTTGGAAGCGCCCACGGACGAAGGCTGGCCTTCCTTCATACGCATCAACCCGCTCTACCACTTCCACTACGACGACATCTGGGCTTTCATTCGCGGCCTATGGCTTCCTTACGCCCCCATGTCAGCTCCTTTTTGCCACTCCCCATTCAACCATCCCTCTTTCAATGAAGCTGTTCTTGAGGTACGACGAGGGCTACACCTCCATAGGGGGCCGGGAGACGACGCAGAAGAATCCCAGCCTGGCCACCACCGACAACTTCGGCCTGCCCAGATACAAACCCGCCCACCAGCTACAGGACGAACAGCTGGAGCGGGCCGGCAGATCGCCGAGAGCTGACAAAAACAATCAGAAGTAGAATAGTATTCCCTAGATGCCATTTAGTATATTGCTGGCCATTTATTTAAAAGCTGAAAATGTTTGGTAAGATTGGTGTTCCAATGTGATTCTATTTTCTTCCTAAATTGAAATTAATTGCGTTTACAAACCAGGTTTTATTCGGCTGTTGTCAACAGGTGCGCGGCAGAAAGGATTTTCTAAAATTAATTGAGCAACAACTCATTATCATTCAACTTATTTGCAATTGGGTGGAAAACATGCAAAAAATCCTGTGGTCTATAAAAATTGCTTGATTGCTGCTTGTATTTCACAATTATTGCAAATTCAACAAAAGGACAATCAAAAGATTAAGCAACTAATTTGATTGCTAATTAGCGATGTAAATAAAAGCATGACCCAAGGATGAAAACTGGTGTTAAGAACTCTGCGCAGCAATGCTAAACGGACTATCTGCTCTTTATTCTCTGGTAAACACTGTGTACTAAATATTCCAACTTGAGAATGAACTTTTGAGTGGCTACTTCTTAGTGATTTTTATTGAACATTGCTTTAATTTTGTACATTTAATTAACTCCTCCCAATTTTGGCAGAGAGGGTGCGGCAGTGGGGGCAGGTTTGGGCACATTCCAAGCATCTGACCCCCATACAAGGTTGGGCGGTTAAGACGCGCATGATACAGGCCATAATTGACTTTTTTGCTACATAAGATTCGTCAGTTCCAAAAGAAAACAATATTTGTAAATTCAAAATCTTAGCACATTGCCACATCATCATTTTCTCCAAAAATGGACTTTTTCAAATGCTAAAAAAACCTTAAAAATAATTGAAAATTTTTTAAATCCTTTTTTCAAGTGTTTTGGAATATTTAATATCTTTTTTTCTTCAAATGCACCTTGACAGGGCCTGCTGCAAAGGATGTCGGTGTACCGGGCAGGATTAGCCGCTGAACATGCTGGCAGATTATCAACCAGCCTCATGTACGGTCCAGCAGAGCGCTACAGCTGCGAGATGGACAGCGCCTGGTGCCTTTTTTGGCTTTTTTAATTTCTCCACCCTTATTTTCAGCTCTGCAAAACTCCAGGGTCTTCGAACAGAGCACTAGCAGCTGTCGGAGGATGAACTTCTGTGCCGGCTCCGAAGGCCGCACCTTCGCCAGCCGTTCAGAGTGTCAGCGCCGCTGCGGCCACGCTCGTGGTTTTATTTTTTGCCTTCGACAAGCCAGACATTCGACATTCCACAAGCCAGAGGTTGCTCTTTTTATTCATTTTTGCGCGGCCGAAGGCCGCCTGCCGCGGAGGGCAGGGCAGTCAGAGCTCCGGAGGCCGGAGGGCATGGGTGCGGAGGCCCCGGAGCGTAGCCTAGCATACGAAGTATGCTAGGCGAAGCGTAGGGGCCGTAGCACCCGTGCCCGGAGGCCGGAGGAGCTCTGGCGCCCTGCCCGAAGCGGCGGGCGGCCAAGGCCAGCTTAACCAGTTACCCCATTTTTGCGTCCGTCTGTCCGCATATATATATATATATATATATGTCTGTCTCTGTCCCGGCCTCCGCGGTTTTTCAACCAAATTGGCTGATTTTTTGCATGAATGTCCGCCTGGGTGGTATCTCCAGGCCATTTTTTGGGCTTGACGTAATTTTTCGATTTTCGCCCAAAACTCAATTTTTTGATGTTTCAAAACACTAAAAATCGTAAATCACTGGTTTTTCCATGAAAGTGGCTGAAATTTTGCATGAGAGTCCGCCTTGGTGATGCCTTGGCACCATTATTAGGGCTTTGCGAAATTTTTTGATTTTTACCCAAAACTCAATTTTTTGATGTTTCAAAATACGAAAAATCGTAAATCACTGGTTTTTCAATGAATTTTGTTAAATTTTGGCAGGTACGTCCGTCTAAGTAATATCTTGAAGCTGGCCAGACGAAATTTTGAAATATTTATTATTTATTGATTTATAGTCAAAAACCCAAATTCTTGATGTTTCAAAAATTTGAACATTCATAAGTCCATGGTTTTTCAATGAAATTAGCTGATTTTTGATATGTACGTCCGTGAAAGTAATATCTTAAAGCTGGCAAAATGAATTTTTGAAATAATTAGTATTTCTTGATTTAAGAAGAAGCCAAAATCTTGATGTTTCAAAAATCGAAACATGTATAATTCACTGAAATCTGTTGAATTTTGGCATGCATTTTCATCTAGGTGGTGTCTTGAGGTGAGGCCGCGCATCTTGGCAACCGCCGAGAATACCTTGTCATTCCAGGACAGGTTTTCTTTCCTTCACATTTCTCAGGCAATCCTGAACCTAATCGACAAAAGCCTCTCGAGTAGAAGTGAGAGAAGAATGTTGGCCACAATCTCCGACAGTTCACAGGCTGTCCGCATAATGATGCGCCGTCCGGGGGCATTCCAGCTGGCTGCGAGGAGGTCTGCTACAGAGTGAAGGGCGGTCCAAGGGATGGTTGCACTGAATGGCGCACTGAATGCCCGCTCAGCACAACCCAGCCCACTGCTTGCTTTTTCTCTGTCTGCTATCATCAAAAGCACCAACTGGCATCTTTTGCAGACTGGATTCGAAACGCCCAGGAGTACTCAGTCGCTGCATCAAGTATGACTTCAACCTGTGATTACGTTCCTCCGTACACCAAAGGCCAGGATGGGCAGATGTACAGTAGTGGTGTAGATTCAACTATTTTGGCTGTCTTCAATTTTTTTACGACGGAAAAACCCAAAAAAACAAAAATAAAGGAGTTGTTACTGCTCATGGTATGATTTAGAAATTGCTTCTAAACCGAATGTAACACGGTATGTTCCGCATATGTTGGAATGTTTTCTCTCAAAATGTCTTGCCGTTAACCTGTTGTTCCATATAACCTGTCGAAAAAGACCCATTCTTTTTCTCTTGCAACTTTCGCATTTAACCTACTTATAATGATCCTCAAACTTGCAACAATACTTAGACATGCCCAAAAAAGAGCACTGGCTCTCGAACAAGGACATGTCTTTCAAATTGAGCTAATCGGCAGTAGGGGAGGCGGGCGGCAGAGCGACTAGACAGAGATTGTTAATGATATCATGGGAGGATGCGTGGGCTAGTGAGGCTAATGAATGCGGAAGTGTGCTAGCAGCCCTCTCTGCACAAACAGCCCCCCTAAAGCATCCATTGCATCATGTACTTCCTATATCCTCTGCTTCCCATCATAAACATTGCTCTCAGGTGAATCATAAACCTTTGGGCCAGTTTAAGCTTTCCAAATGGCGTATGAATTGATTTTTCAGTCAGCGTAAACGGCCTTTTAATAACGGTGAAAAAATATATTGCTTTCTCCAGCGAGCAGTGCCCTGTTTCCGGGGGTTTTCCCCGTCTGTGAGAGGAAAGTAAAGTGGAAACGGGTCGAATAAAAGTGAGCAGAGTTTGGTCCTTCACTAAATAATTTGAAAAAAGGCAGCGTCCCTTCGATGATTGGTTTGCTCATTTGACTTCTCTAAAATAACAGCACCCTACTAACATGCTCAGGCCGATGCAAAACAAATGCTGAAGCCGGCTAAAATTTTTGATCTATTCCATCATATTTAAAGCGCAGTTTCTGCCTAAAGTCCTTTTGGCATTTGGGCATTATAAAAATCATGAGGGTGATTACTTATAAAACTCATGCACTGTGGCCGATAATCTGTTTGAACCAATTATTCAACGGTTTTTCAAGTAGAATGTCATGGACAATTTGAAACTCACGTCAGCAGGAATTTTAAAACTGAAGGCTTGATGAGATTTCGCCAAGCATTAGCCCTTCACCATTCCCGCAGGGACACCTTCATGGAAAGCTCGTAAGTGGGTGGGGGGCTTTTTTGTCCCTTTTCCAACGCGCCTTCCCCTTTCTCCTCTTTAATGCTTGAAAGAGGCAAAATTAGCGTGCTGAAGCAGATGAAGGCGAATAAGAGCAAGCCTTGAGGAAGCTTTGCATTTGCAGCTTAAGACAGGCTAGCGATTATTTGTCCCAATTTGCCGCGCAGGTCTAATCCAATGCGAGCGGGGAGTTGGAGGAGGCTAGCGAGACTTTTCCATTTTCTCCACCCACCCCCTTCAATCCGCCTCCGTATTCACCCAACCCCTCTTCATTAGGCCCTGCCTTTGGTTGGCAGTTTGTGGGGCTAGTTCTGTCCTGTCTCCTGCTGGGAACTGAATCGAATCAAAGCCCAATGCAAGTCTCTGTTTAGAACGAAATCGCAGACGAGGATTTTTTGATTAGAAGCTAAATATCATTTGCCGCAAGTGAAATACGGCTCGGATGATGGCGAAAAACTGTGGCCGTAGGCAATTAACCTGAACGGATGAGCCATGCTTTCGTCAAGCCAGAAATGATAGGATAATATTTGTTTCCTCATCTTTAAAAGCATAGGTTTCAGTTTGCACCTTAATAGTTAGCTAATAGTTAGCTTAAGCTTAAGAGACATTAACAAAATGGGTGACAGCCAATGATGTTCCCATTTATTTTTGCGCGGCCGCAGGCCGCCTGCCGCGACGGGTAGGGCAGTCAGAGCTCCGGAGGCCGTAGGGCATGGGCGCGGAGGCCGGAAGAGCTCTGGCGCCCTGCACGGAGCGGCGGGCGGCCAAGGCCCGCTTATACAGTTACCCCATCTTCGTCCGTCTGTCCGCATATATATATATATATATATGTGTGTGGTACCGCAGCCCGTACTCCTCGGTTTTTCAATGAAATTGGCTAAAATTTTGCATGGAGGTCCGTCTAGGTGGTGGCTCGGGACGTTTTTGTGCGCTTGGCGCAATTTTAATTTGCTCCAGCTTTATGATCAAAAAACCTCAAAAATTGGGGTCTCAAATTTCGAAATTTTTTCGAAAAAGTGCATTTTATTTTATTAATAGTATAATTTACTGAATCAAAGTGAAACAAGAATGGAAAAACATTGTTTAAGATATATTATAAGAATTAATATTCAACAATAGGTCTAAATGAAACATGACAACATGCTAAGGATCAAGGCCGCGCATCTATTGGCGACAGCCGATATTACCTTGTTATATTTAGCGTTACCGTCTATTTTGATGTAATAAGTAGCCACTTTTGGACTTTTTGCGTTATTTTATATTTATTTATCGTCTATTTTGGCGTTATTAACCAACAAAATAGACATTACTGTCTATTTTGATGTAATCATTAGCCACTTTTGGACTTTTTGCATTATTTTATATTAGACGTTGGGCCAAAATCATTTACGGGAACATCACTGGTGACAGCCAGTTTTTTGAGCTGGGCCAGCAATGGGTGAGGAGAAGCTTCACTGGGCGACTGGCTTGAACGAGAGCAGCTTCCGGCCTGAGGTGAAGCTGGAGTTTTTCCTCTGCTACCTTCTGCTTCCGCCCAACATCACCCTCTTTCCGGACGAGGCTCATCATCGCTTCTCCTACATTGTCTCCGGTACACAATCTCCTTTTTTCAATTCCTCATTTTTTTCAAATGAAAATTTTGTTAGCCCTATTTCAGCCATTTTCTGTACAGATTGTTTCAAAGAATGTAGTTGCTGAGAGTCAGAATGTTTGCAGGGCAGGTCACGTTCGGGCTGGTGGTGGCGGGAGTGCTGGTGAACGGACTCTGTCTCTGGATCTTCGTCTGCGCCAAGGGCAAGCCGCTCATCTACCAGTACCTTATCGCTCTTGCCGTTCCCTCCGCCCTCTTTTTTGCCAAAATCTCAACCCCTAATTGGCCCTCTAGATCTGGGACATCCTTCTGCTGATCGGGGCAGCGGCGCTCTACGCGGGGCCCATGCTCTTCATCGGTCGAACTCGACACATCGGCCCGCATGCACCCTCCTACAAGGTCTCCTGCAAGCTTTTGTCTGCCTGGAAAAGAATTGAGAAGGTTCTAGTGGATCTTTGCCTTTGCAAACGGCTCCTTCATTGGCCCGCTGTACGTGGTGCTGTCGCTAACGCTGGATAGATACTTGGCCCTGCTGCATCCCTTTCGCCACCTGCGACTCATGGCCACCCATGCATCGGTTTGCGCCATTCGAGATTCATGCCTTTCATGCCTTCAGATTCCCTAATTGCCCCAAATTTGTTACTTCTCTAACTATTTCGGCTTCAGCTCAGCGCAAAACTGCATCTAAGCTGAAAAAGACTGAAACTAAACATCTAAACTAAACGACTAAACAGACTAAACTGAAAACCGAGGCATTCTGAAAAAGAAATATGACTTTGAAATTTAATTTCTGGAATTTTCAGAAGCCAGGAACTTTGTGAACATTTTCCTGGCTGGTCCATCTGTGACTGCTCTGTCATAGGTGCGGAAGTGGATGTGGGGCACCAGTCTGACAGCGGCCTTGATCGTGGGCCTGCCGCGCTTCTTCGAGCTGGACTACGTCCAGTGCTGGGACCACATGACCAGTGCCTGGTCCTACATCATCCGCCCGGCACCCTTGAGGCATCCCTGGCTCATCCTTCTATCCCCTATCGAATCCAACGAGGGCTGATGTGCAGGGAGAACTGGTACTACAAGATGATCTATCGCCTGGGCGGCGCCGCCGTCTTCTACTCCATCGTCCCCTTCGTTGTTCTCCTGACGCTCTCCATCCGCATCATCTGCGCCCTCGGCAACCTCTTCCTCAACCACGAGTTCCCTCTCCTTCAAATCTTAGCCCATCTTCTTGAAGCTGATTGCCTTTCAGCGGAAGGCTGGCGAAGACCAGCCCTCGCCTACTGCACACGGACAGAATTAACGAATACTCCATCGAAGTGGACAAAGCCTCCCAGGTTGCGCTTTGGCTCTCTGCCTAAGTCTTGGGCGCTGAGACACTTTAAAAAAAGCACACTGTAGACTGGCCATTTTTCCAGTTCATGATCTGCTTTTGCTAGATAGGAAATTAGATCTAGTCCTGGGGCCAGAACACTCCCGGACTACTTTTTGGGACCGCCCAAAATTTCCTTCCTGGAGGCTTATCTTGGCCTAGCGAGTAGGGAGCTACTTCGCTACCCAGCGGGGTACAGGCGCAAGACCAGGAGGGGCGGCCGGCGCAAAAAAACCCCCACACGGAACCGGGGGGGGGGGGGGGTGCACCCAAAAAATAAGGATTACAGGCTTTTCAAATGAAATTATTTCTCAAATGCCAGAATGGTTGGGGGTCAATGGATGGGTAAGCCTGGGTGATTGAATGGACAAGGTACAGGTGAGCATTCGCGGCCATGGGGGTCGGGTGCGCGTGAAACGGGCCAGCAAACGCACCAACCTCATGCTGGCGGCCATCATGTGCAAGTTGGCAGAGTGTTGGCTGATTTGAGGCAGTAGAAGATGTCTCTTTCCAGGTTCCTCATCGCACACACTGGCCCTACGCTCATCGACACCCTCGACATCATCTCCCCGACCTCCAGACACAGCGTCTCCTTTGCGTTAGTCTGCCTGGATATTGCTAAACCAGATGTCTGTGAAGTATTGCTGTGGAAATTCTCGTCATTTAGATGGGTTTATATTACCTCCCTTTTTTCTTTATTAGCAACCTTGAATGAAATGAAGAATGCGGTGAAATGAAGAAACATAATGTAGCTAGGCCTATTTTTACCTCCTTTGTTAGGCTCTTAAATTTCAATCCCCGGCCTATCTTTAGCCCATCTCCCCCAGCCCTTATAACCCAAATCAAACCTGACAGGTACCTGGTGGACATCTCCAACCTCATCGTCGTCATCAACTCCGCCTCCAACTTCCTCATCTACCTGCTGGGCAGCCAGCGCTTTCGCTCCGTTCCCTTTTCCCTCCTCCTCTTCCTTCCCCTCTCTTCCAACCTCAACCCCCATCCTTCCAGGAGCTGCAACGACGTCTCCTTCACTGGGGCCTCCCCAGCCAGGCGCCGAATCTGCAGCTGCAGCAGAGGCCACTGCCAGCCCGACTGCAGCAGCTGCGGCCCAAAGGCTCCGTCTCCTTCGACACAGGGCATCGGCGCCCACTGCTCCATACCCATTCCGCCAGGGCCCCCCAGAAGGCCGTCTCCATCGATCAGCATTCCTCGACTGGACTGGAGACGGCCTTTTGAGCGGAACTTTGGGGCGGACACTGTTTTTTGGCTTTGTGGATTTTCTCATTTTCTCAAGTCTGCTTTAAGTTTTATTTTGTCCGATACCATTGCATTCTCCCATTGATTTACTTCTGCACCTCTGAGACTCTGCTTGTCTTTGAAACATGCTGCAGTGTGCGTTTGGGGCTTTCTAACTTCTACCCATCCATCCATCCCACCAGAGAGAGAGAGAAAGGTGTGCCAAGGAATGTGTGCGGGAAAAGGGAGGGGGGAGCGTATCATTCGGAGGCCAATGTGAGAGAGAGAGAGAGAGCTGAGGGGAAGGGAAAGCGGAAGCAGCAGAAGGGGAGAGGGACTCTACACCTGGAAGAGAGCGGACGCGAGAGGATGAGGCGGCGAACTGGAGGCTCCTGTGCTTTTTGGAGGGAAGCGGGGGCCGAACTGGCTTAGCCGAACCTGAAACCGGCCCCTTCTTTAGATGGCCTAGCCACTCGAGGATGGGGGCTTAGGGGGGTTGGGAACCGAAGAAGGCCCCGGAGAGAGAGAAGGGAAGGAAGGAGGCCAAAAAAGGGGAAGAAAGAGAAGGAGTGACAGATGGCTGGAGGAGAGAGCGCGTACCAGGAGACAAGAGGGGTAGGAGAGGAGGAGGGGTGTGTGAGTGTCTGTGTGTGGGTGTGTGAAGGTGGGCCTAGAAGACGCCGTCGATCCTGCGCAGGCCCGAGGGCACCAGGAAGCTGCAATCTAATCACCTCCAAGGGGCACACGCAAGCTCTGGGCCCCACCCTGCCTCCGCCGCCCACCGCCCCTCATATCCATCCTATTGCCGCCCTAGGCTAAAGAGGAGGGGCTAATTTTGGCCGGGGAAGGGAGGGGGCAGGATTAGGGCCCCCGGTCGTTATAAGGTTTCTAATGAAGGCTGCCAAAGGTTGGGATGGCTCGAGCTTTCTTAGAGCTTAGCAGCGGCGGCTGGAGCAGGCAAGGGGACCCCAGCGCAAATGAAGAGCAGGAAACTAAGTGATAGTGGGCTGAAAGGGACAATATAGTATATGCTTGTAAAAGAGGTGATAGGGGATAGGAAGTGATGAGGGTGGCAGAGAAGAAGATAGAGAGAGAAGGGGCAGGATTGACCTGGGCTTGGGCAGGGAGTCGAAGTCCATGCTGTCGGAGTCCAGCCAGCTGTCCCTAGAACGACACAAGCCTGACTAGAGCTAGGCTCTCTACTGGATACTAGGCCAGGCTTCTACTGCTCTAATGGAGTGGCAGATTGGACATGTGGAGGGGATTGTGAATGGAAGCAGGGCCAACCGTTTGCCGAATCGGACGAGGGCATTGCGCAATTCGCCGCCACGCTTGCCGAAGCGCACCAGGGCGTTGCGCAGCTCACCGCCGCTGGAAACAAAACGCACACAGTCCACGAGAACATGGGACAGGACTCGACAGTGTGGCTGGCATGAGAGGGGTCTAGATGGCAAATGTTTTGTGGGCTCTGGAGCCGTGCAGAGAGAGTGTGAGCTTGTGAGCTTCTCAATCGAACCAATAGTGCCAAAAAACCGAGCTCACTATTTCGGACGCTGTAACCACCCCATAATGCTCTAACTATTTGCATAGGGTAACAAAAGTGGACTATAGAGAGAGCAGCCTATGGGAGAGACCGTTTGTTGGACCGTTTGCCGAATCGGACGAGGGCGTTGCGAAGCTCTCCACCGCGCTTCCCGAAGCGCACCAGGGCGTTGCGCAGCTCACCGCCACGCTTCCCCATCCTGCAACCGCCCATCCTCTGTTCCAGTACCCCCATATCCCTCCCTGGCAGTGGCTGGGACAATCGGCAGTGGATGATAGGTAGAGGGCAAGCGGCCTGCCATCTGTCTTTGCTAAGGCTTTCTCTAGGACTCCACTGGAGTAGAAAGGCTGGGGAGGAAGGAGCTAGAGGAGGAGAAGTGCTGGCGGTGGCCTAAGGCCGTGGCTGTGTGTTTTTGGGGTGAATTTACCGGACCAGAGCATTGCGCAAGACATCGGCACGCTTTTCCCCAGCTGGCAGCACTGTCAGTCTGGAAGCCCGCCCACCAAGCCGTTGACTGGTGTTTTAATCCACCACCGATTTTAGGTTTAAAAATGAAACATGCTTTTTGAGGAGAAGAAAAGCTGAAATGCTCTCTAAACTGCTGCAACCTTTTAGGCCCCTCCCCGCGCATCTGGCACATAAACTTTGCCAGCTTAGTCCACTCGCCGTAATTTTGGTAAAATTAAACTATTTTTTCTTAAATGGTCGAAATCCAATCGTCTTTCAAAAAAATTAATTTATTTTTCAATTTTTCAAAAGCTGGCCAACTCGAGATCCTCCGGAGTCTCGACGGCAACGAGGCCCTGCGGCTCCTCTTCCACCGGCGCCGCGCTCACCGCCAGCAGACCCAGCCCCAGCAGTCCCAGGCACAGCAAGCCTCGCACCATGGCTCCTCTCCTGCTACTCAGGCTCTTTCTATACCTCCAACTACCACCCACACACTCTCTTACAGCACCCGCCAGGCCTGCAAGGATAGGGGGCTCGGGGCATTGGCCCGAAAAGGGGCAGAAGAATGCACATTTGTCTCCGCCGCTCCCCACTCTATCAAAGCACAATCTCTCCAGGCCCAAAAGGCCACCTGTCAGGCTCAGCTTTCGCCCCCTCTTCCCCGAAACCCTTCCGAGAGCACCCCCATCCAGTTCCACCCCAGCCCCACTTCCACCCCTGATATACGATCGGAGCCTGCCTCTTCTAATCAAGCCTCCCCCTCCCGAAAAGCGCCCTTCCCAGCCCCCCTCTCCCAGCTGAGTCTCGCCCTGCACAAACCCCACAATTAGAACATGGCACGGCAGCAAGGCCGACCCTCAACGACCACACCCCACATAAACTCAGCAGCAGGTGTCCCAGGCCCAATCTGCCATCTGGCCAAAGTTTTCCGAAACTAGGGGAAAGCCTGCTCCAGCAGCGGAATGAGAGGAGCACTGAGAGAGCCGGTGCAGTGGGCGGGTGGGGCTCTCTAAAGTGCCTCCTCAGGCCTTCATCAGGGCGCAGTGTGGCGTGCGCTGGGCCTATCAGAAAGCGGATCTGCTGCGCCCGCAGCGGCAATGAAATGGAGCCTCTCCTGAGGGGCTTTAGGGTGCTCCAAGACGAGGGGGGGGGGGCTCTGATGAAGTGCTGGCAGAAGTGCGTCAAGGCCCATTGGAGCAATTAAGCCTCTCGGCGCTCATCAATCGGTCCAGGCAAATAAGTGGCCCTGAAAGCCCCACGGCATGCGATGGAGAAATGAGCTGCCAAAGGCCACCTTCCCACCCTAGCCCGCCGGCGCCTATTCACCCGTCTGACAGGCAAACCAGCCCCTTTTGGAAAAGCGGGATGTTCATGGCCTTGAGGATCTAAAACGAGAAAAAAATATTTTGAGAATGATGTCTAGTGAGGTCATAGGCGAAACTATACATTTTTTCGGAAATTGAACAAAGCAAGCAAAAATAATTTGCATCAATAAAAATTTGAGGACGCTGTTTGACGGGTTTAGAAGACCTAAACTCTACAGATTTTATTTCTGAATTTCAACGCATACTTTAATTATTCAGTGCCGGTTGAAAAAAAGTTTGCCTTGTGGGTATGCCTGATAAGGGAAGTATGGGGTAGTTCGGATGGACAGGTCGTAAATCTGGTGGCCCTCTGCTTCCCCTGCCTATGGCCAGGGCGCTAAGCTAATTTTTGCGCTCAGGGTTCAAGGAAGGGAAGAAGGAGAAGTGAGCCTGACGTTCCTGCCTATTCATTTGAGGCCAACTTTTCCGCCGCTACCAAGAACCGGAGAAAGTGGCACAGCCTAGCCCTGTTCAATAGTCACTATGCATGGAAAAGAAGAGAAGAGGAAGGACGGTCTTGAGGCGTATGGAAATTCAGCTGCCCCTCTGTTCTGAGCAGAGAAAAAAACCAGACAAGCAGAGCAGCCTCAGAGACAACTCCGGGGGGCATAATGAGTCCTAATCGTTGACCTAGAAACTCAGGAGCAGAGCCTATTGCCCCCACATGTCCACTTTACGACAGGATTGCTTATAATGCACCATATTTCCCTTTTCAGCCATCATGACAACGTCACGACTTTTCCACTTGGCAGCGCAGCTGAACTGGACGGCGTGATTTCCGCTGGCAAAAGGGAGGCAGAAAAGACCAGGAGGCCAGGTTCTCTAGGCGGGGCGGCGAATGATGGGCGTTCAGCGAAGCATTAGGGCGAAAAAATGAACGCACGCCCGCCCCTTCTATATCCAAGAGCCCGCAGCACTGAAGCGTTCCCCACGGAGCTGACCACTTTTCATCCTGCCAGCTATTGCCATCTTTTCGGGCCCCGTTAAGGTAGGTTAAAGTTGAGTTCAGAACCTATGCCTTAGGATAAGGATTAGGCCTAGGTTAAAGCGTAGCTAGCGGTAGCTTAGTGAGGCTGAGATACATTTAAAAAAGGGGAAATTCGCGGCAAATACCTGAAGGGCTTTTCATAGGCCAGGAGGAGTTTGGCATCTGGAAAGGGCTGACTTTGCCACCCCTGCTGCGATAAGCTTCAACGCCATGCATTATTGCGGGCCACATATGCGCGGCAATCCATCAAAAAGTGGAAGGACAACTGGCCAATGATTTTTGCTGCTGAACCAGGTGTGCCATAAAAAGGAGGACAAAGAAAGGAAGAATGTAAGTGGTACGGGTCGACTGGTACTTTAGGGCGTTTGAGGGGGTATAGAGAAAAGGGGATCCGTGGGAAGGAAGGACTGGGGGTAGCATGGCCTGAGCGGATCAGAGAAAAAGCATGGCGTAATAGGAGAAGAAGAGAAGAGCGGCTTGGACTGGGCCCGCAAGCGTGGGGCAGGCGGATACGGCAGCGGAGAAGATGCGGATGTAGACCCAGAGCTGCTGCTCCTTCCAGGAGGGCTTGGCCTTCTGCAGCAGTTCCGGGTCCCCCACCTGGGCTCGCAGCAGAGCCATCGCGTCGCAGCTGACAAATGGAATTCATCCTGATGTCTGCCTGGGAGAAGAGGTAAGATCAGGTTACGCGTCTTAGTGCCGTCATTGGCGTCAGTCTTTTGGGCAAATAGAATCTAATTCGGGAGGTGGTTTCTCTCAGGGAGAATGAATGATCTATTGATTGATTTTTACTGCTTTAAAAGTTGCCCATTGAAAGGCTGAAACTTGGAGAAGTGGGTATGTAAAATTACGAAAAAAGACGGCTTTTTCAGCGTAATCGATGGAGTGAAAGCAGAATGTTATCGCTAGACATATTTCAACTGCCCATGAACTAGCCGATAGGCCAACGAATAAGCTCGAAAAAACACCTGGAATAAAAATGGAGAATAGTAGGAAAAGTACTTTTGATGCTGTCGATGGGAGCGAAAGTAGAGGCCTTTGTAGGCCATGGTGGCCACCTTGCCGTCGGAGCCTTCCGCCTCCCCGTCGAACTGGAACAGCCAGGGATCTGGGCCACGGAAAGGCCTCAAAGGGTCAATTTTTATGGCGGTCTTGGGAACTGTTCTTCTACGGCTACCTGCCGAGCAGAAACCACTGCCAGGAGGCAACGTAGTGGAAGGGGAGAAAGGCGAAGCCGGGCACATCTGCCAGGAACAGCGACATCAGAGCATTGTCTGGCGCGTACCACCTGCAAGCACCTTGCTTCCATCCAAGCTTTGCCAGTTGTTTCCCAAGTCACAAGATTACTCGAATTCATCCAGTTTCCAAAACATAAATGATCAAAAAAATATGCGTGAATTATAATCATTCTTAGGCACTGAGCATTGAAAAAAATGAGTTGATATAGTTTATATGTTGCAAACAGCCTGGTTTTTCGGCGCCGTTTGAACGGCGAACAATCTGAATCCAATCCTAAGCGGTCCGAACTTAATGAGGCCAAAAACTATTCACCCAGTGAATTGAAGCAAAAGCAGGCCATGTCAGACAAATGGGAACCAGGACTGCAGCCAGGCAAGTCGACGAAAAGCCCGCAGGCTATGATGGCTGGCCCGAACCCGAAAATGCCCGCCGGCCACCACCCGGGCCTGGAAGCCCGTCCGCCCCGCCCGGTCCATCAGGATCTCCGCCGTTCCTTTCCACCTTCTCTTTCTGGCCGCAGCCTACAAGGGGCTAGGATGGAGGGAACCAAGCGGAGCCTCGTAGAGATTGCGCCGCCAGAATGTGTCCGCCTGCACCATCCACAGGTCCAGGCCCTCCGCCAGCAGAGCACTGGTCAGCTGTAGGCGAAAGGCCATGAACACCTGGCAAATCAAAATCTTGGAAAATTTTGCAAAACTAAAAAAATATAGAAAAACTGCAGATAAAAGTTGAAATAGGAATACAGCTGATGCAAATCATCAGTTTTGGCAGTTCATCGTTTTTTGTTCGTTTGTTGTAAATGACATGATGCTGGTATCCTAGAGAAAGACTGGAGTAACTTGGTAGAGAGGCTGTCCGTAGCCGAAAGCTCTGTTGGCGAAAGCTGGCACCGACCAATGGAAGTAGAGCAGTTGAGGCCAGGTTTGGCCCAGTTCTTGCCGGGTCTCGTTGTCCAGACTCACAATCAGCACTCTTTCCAGGGCCCCTGAAATAAGAAGCATAGAAAGTTGCAGAAGAGAGCTGGAATGATTGATGAATACCAGGCATGTGCTGGACGTTGCACAGCCAGTTGTGAGTGATGTTGAGCGCGAAGCGGTTGAGGATGAGGATGGAAGGGCTGACGTTGCGAATTTGGAGCTCTTCAACGAGGTGCTGAAAGTCTGGCGATGCTCTGATGGACTCTCTGCTGATCCAGGGCCAGGCCCTGGCTATTTCTAGACGGCCTGAATGGTGGGATTCAGGTAAAAAGGGACAGCAAAAGTCGTACTGGAGGTTTGAATGAATCGTTATCTGGACGCAATAAACATTTGCGCAGCTCAATCAAAAGAAAAGAATTCGATTAGAAATATATTTGATAGCTGGCTGCTGTTGATGGATAGAACAGACAAAAAAACAGTAAGAATTAAATAAATATTTTTAGCATGAAACAATTCTATAAAACATTTAAAGAGGAAATAAAAGCTATTCTGTTCGAAAAATGATAACGTACCTAAATTAGCCAGAAGGAATTTCCGAGGTAGGATAAGCATCACGACAGAGAAAACAATGGTGACAAAATTCCAGCTAAAGTGGCGCCAGTTCCATACTTTGAATTCGTGTTTCACCCATTTTACTACACTGGACATCGTGGAATGTAATGCAAGAATTATTTCAGGTTGTCAATCTTTTATTGTCAGCGAGGGCAATCGTGAAGTCAAGTGTACTCGAAGAAACACCCTGCCACTTTGACCTTCAGTGCAATGCCTAAACATAGCCCTCTATCCTTTCTGATACTTTTACTACTATCGCCTTTAATAAATTATCGTCCTCAACTGTTTATACTTTACATTGTTTTCATTTAACTCCAACCGTTTTTAAGTTTTTATCCTTGTTCGAAAATCATTCCGAAAAATTTTCCGGAAAAAAATGTGTCCAGCCATCAACAACCCAATTCAGGAAACCGATTCCAAGTCCCAAAGCACCACTTCAGGCCGGTCCCCCGGCCAACCCTGTTTGCCCGGCGAGCAGGGGAGAGATTTGTGCGTCTCAGGAGGTGCTAGAAGAAGGGCGCTTTATGCGTCGGCATTCCCGGGGAGTTTGTCAACGGGCCTCAGTTTGTCAAGGCCGCCCCCGCGGACGCCAGGGCGGCAGATGAGCGAATGGAGCACCCCTGTTTACATCGCCTGATTTGCCGCCCAACTGTCCCTGCCTTTTTTCCATCCGCCTTTTCTTGTCAACCCAGTCTAGGATGGCTGCAGCAGCAGGTGCCCAGAGTTCGATTGCAATATCCAGCTCACACTGCATGATCTACGCAGACCTTGATGATTTCAGGTCGCTGCCTTAGTTGTTGACCTATATTCCATCCGCAAAATAGGATTACTGGCGGGGCAATAAAGGCTAGTAGGCGGTGGAGGGGAGGAATCTGGGCGGGTGTAGGAGGAGGTGGCTATTGCCAGCCGCCTTGCTGCAGGCTGTGGAAGAGGGCGGGGGGACGCAGGGGGAAAGGAGGCGCAGTTTAAAACCTTTGATGAAGAGGAGTGTTGCCTGCTCTGGGGGGCCGGGAGGAGGAGGAGGAGGGCGTATGGGGGGACCCCTCACTTCTTCCCTCCTCTTCCCCCCACCTCCTCCTTCATAGCAGAGGAGGGGGTGTCGCGAGACGCAGAGGGGCCAGAAATATCCCCTCCTCTCTAAGCCACCACCTTCGCCCTCCCCAGCCCACTGGAAGGGGACAGCCCCCCTCTACCTTCCCTTCTCAGCTTGTCAGAGCCTGTCCTAGTCCCCCACTGCCCCAGCCCTACGCACATTTGATGCAGTGCCAAAAATGTCGGCCACATTACGAGAGGCGGCTTGGGGCAGAGAGGGGGGGTGGAGGAGGAGGGAAAAAAAGGTCGGAGCAAGCCATACACAGCCGGGCTGTGAAGGGCAGCAGCGCAGTTGTTTGACAGACGGAGGTCGGGCGCTTTTTCCCAGGACTGATCTCGGAGCCCCCCACCTCTTCCTACCAGCTCCAAGGGGGCTCAGAAGCGAACGGCAGCCACGAGAAAGCTCCCTCTACCCAGGCCCCAAACGGCCCTCCTTGTTCAGACGAGGCGGCGCTGCTTTATCATCTTCTTCATTTCCCCCCACGGCTGTTTTTGCGGCGTCTGGGCGCGCCGCCGGCATAAGCGGACGGCGGGGCCTTCAAACCAGCTGCCTGCCCCCGACCTTCCGACGCCCCGACGCCCTTTCCTCCCAGCTGTGTGTGTGAGGTTGGTGGGCTGCAAATACACACAGAGGATGGTGCGCATCCTGAACTCCCGGCCTTCACCCTCCTTCTGGAGCCTCCTTAATGGGCCGCGGAGTGATGGCGTGTATGCTTCCGCCATTCAGGAGCTGGAGGGTCCTCCTCTACCTGCCTCCCCCCTCCTTTAGGCTGCTTGCATTCAGCCGCAACGGCTCCCTACTCCTTGTTGCAAAAGCAAGTTACACAAGAGGGGGGGCGAGGTTAGGAGTGGAGGGTCGAGGTTGAGTAGAGAGGGGCTGGGTGGGTTGGAGGGGGACGACCTTGCTTTTCATCAGCCACGCCCCCGAAGGTCTCCTTCAGGCTCCTCTGCCTCCTGCCCCCCCGCCGGCGCGAGCTGCAAATATCAGGATCTCCCCAGCGAGCTCAGGGGAGCCTTCAACCTCCTCCCCTCAGCCCCCTGTGTACCTTGCCAAGAGGGGCGCTTCTCTGCCCTGAAGGCCATGGGTGAGTAGGGAGTATAGGAAGGAGAGGGCACATTTTTCCACCTTGCAGCCCCCCTCCTGCTGCTCCTAAGCCCTGGCCCTGCTGCGTAGACCGCTTTTTTTGCCCCTCACCCACACCTGGCTCTCTCTGCTGTTGCGGAAGGGGATTTTCCTGGCGCAAAAAAGTGGAAGCGGGCTCCTTAGCGACTGCTCTCGTTTCCAGGGGGCCCCCTCTAGCCAGCTGGTGAAGCGCGTAGGATGTGTAAGATGATATCAGTGCATTCGCTTCCGGGTTTTACCTCAGCTGTATAAGCTCAGAGTTTATAAGAGCTTCTGATTTATCGGAAATCACAAGCTCCCTTTTGAAGTGTTTCAGGTGTGCCTGGGCCAATCTTTGGGGTCAGCTTGGTCCAATCTGATCTCATGGCCAGGAGATGTTGGGTGCAGGGAAAGGCTGTGCCTCAAGAGGAGCGCAGAGAGGCGGCCTTACTAGGACAGGCAGAGGATGGCGGAGGAGGAGCTGGAGGTGCCTGTGGGCGGCGAGGAGGAGGCACCAGCAGGTATCCATTTGTTCTCCAATTCCAGCCTTCTCTGGCTCCAAGGCCTAGGATTTGCAGAAGAGGCAGCAGCAGAGGAGCCTGCCCCTGCAGAGGAGCCTGCGGCGGAGGAGGCGGCGATGACAGAGGTCCCAGTCACAGTGGAGGAGGCCGCCCCTGCCGAAGAGGAGCTGCCAGCAGAGGAGGTGGAGGTTGAGGCATTTCGCTGCCTTTTATTTCAACTAGCTCCAATGGATTGCCTTGTAATATAGTGAGGCTTAAAATGTGCTTTGTATTTGTCTATGGTTTTATTGAATTGGGTAAAAAGGCTGTGTACGATTTGTCCACATGAATTTTGTTTCAATTCGAACCTATAGCAGACCATGCAATGTCTTATTCGATGACTCGTTTTACCGGGACGTGATTGATAGGGACTGACTAATTTTCACTTTGTTATGCAATAATTAGAAAAATTAAATTAATACTACTTATAATTACGTCTAAATTAAAACGTCGCAAATTAGCTGCAATGTTTGCTATTGTCTATCAAATGACATTCATGTAAAGAAAAGTTCGCGTATATTATAGGTTCATAATATCATTTGAGCAAGTAAACCTGCGAAACCGCAGAATGGTGACTTGCAGGAGCCGGCAGCAGAGGAGCCAGCAGCAGAAGAAGCCCCGCCAGCAGAGGCTGAACCTCCGGCCGTGTCCCAGGTGAGGCAGGTGAGGATGAAAGAAGGAGAATAGACTGGGGGCTCTGTTGAGGAGGAGGTGGAGATGGCGGCAGAGCTGGAGGCTTCCTTGGATGCCCCAGCTGCAGAGGAGCCAGTCGCAGAGGAAGTCCCTGCTCCGGAACCGGAAGAGCCGGCCCCAGCCCCCGAAGAACCTGCTCCTGGTTTGCAAATATATTTCTTTCCCTATTTACTTCTACTCTATTGCCCGATCATATCGAAAATATTCGTTCAAGCGACTTTCATCAGTCAAATGTTTCATCAAATGATGCGCCTTCAGAGAGCAGGAGCGGAAACCGATAAAAATCCAATATTGCCATTGATCATCCAAAATTTATCCCAATTTTTTTAATATTTGTTTATGCTTCTTTCTGTCCATACATTTATCTAAATACGAACTAAGGTCACCAGTTGAAGAGGAGGAGCCGGCAGCAGCTGAGGAGCCGCCTGCAGCTGAGGAGGCCCCAGCAGCTGAGGAGCCAGCAGCAGAAGAGGCACCCGCTGAGGAGCCAGCACCCGAGGAGGCCCCTGAAGCCGAACCAGAGCCAGAGCCATCTCAGGAAGAGGAAATCTCTGCCGCACCCATGGATGAGGAGGATCACACTGAGGACCAGGTTCTTTCATCCCCCTCCTCCACTTACTTTCCATCGCCTCCTCTGCCTCTATCCTCCTCTATCGCTCTGCTTGGGTAGCTTCCACCTCTCATGCAGCCTATCTCTCCTGGGTTGTGGCCCAGAACATGCCCTGGTTTGCTTCTGCTGGCTGCTCTCTATCCAAGCCGTGCCTCTAGGTGACGGACCTGCGAACGACGGAGGCCGCCGATGCCATGACTGCCTCCGTGGAAGGCATCGAGGAGCTGCCCGAAGAACCGGAGCCTTCCGCCAGCCAACCACCTGCAGATGAAGAGCAACCTGCAGCCCCATCAGAAGAGCCCCAAGAGGAGGCCACCCAGGAAGAGGCACCGATGGAAGCGATGCAAGAGATCCCTGTGGAGGTGGAGGAGATGCAAGAGATCCCCGTGCAAGTGGAGGAGGATATTCCGCTGGAGGAATCGCCAGCAACAGAGGCGGAGTCCTCGCGAGAGATCCCAGTGGAGGTGGAGCAGTCGCCGCCCGCGGAAGAGTTCCACAGCGCCGCCGAACATTCCCCAGGCCAGGACAGCGAAGCCTTCGTTGTAATCCACCTTCTTCTATTTGCCCACCTCCCCCTACTACTCCCAGCACTAATATGAAAGCCTCCTTTATTCTCCTATCTCTTCCCAACAATAGGGCCCCTCACACATTCCCAGGCCTTTCCTGCTCCTTTTGTTGGCCCCAGCTTCTTTCACTCCGCCCAGAAAGCCTGGAAAGCATGCCGTTGGTGCGGCGAGTTCGGCGAAAGAAGGCGGTGCAGGAGGCGGCGGCGATGACGGAGGTGCCGGTGGTGGTGGAGGAGACCCCGGTTGAAGAAGCAGAGCCTTCGCGGGAGATCGCAGTGGAGGTGGAGGCAGAGCCGCCTGCTGAGGAGGAGCCTGCGCCGCCCAAGGTCAGTCTACCCAATTGGCCTGCGTTTCAATAGTTTATAAGATTTGATTGAAACATTGATAGACTAATGGGTAGACTCCGAAACTCTTTATAATATTCGAAAAATTTACTAAACAGTTTCCTATAAAGTTTGCAAATGTCAATGATGTATTTTCCAGACATTTGTTCAGAGTAAGAGGTCTACTTCAGCCAAAGTCCACAAAATCGTAAACGTGGAGGCGTAAAATTTTACTTTTTGCGCGGCCGAAGGCCACCTGCCGCGGAGGGCAGGGCAGTCAGAGCTCCGGAGGCCGGAGGAGCTCTGGCGCCCTGCCCGAAGCGGCGGGTGGCCTAGGCCCGCTTAAGCTGTTACCCCATTTTTCGTCCGTCATTCCGCATATATATATACCGGGGGGGAACGAAGTCTTCGTCTTTTTTTTATATACCATCCATTAACTGGGCACAGTTTTATTGCAGAATGATAAAAACTGGTACAGAGGTACCCCCAATAGTGGATGTTGTACCCGTGTAATCTTGTGAAAAAATATCAATTATCAAACACACAGCACCAGTTTATAAATTTGTTTCTGGTTGTATGTTAACACATAGGGTATTGAATTTCTGGAATGGAGTGATTTTACAATTGTGACTGTCACCGAGTCAATATTTATTTTAACTACTCGCCGTTTTAGGACATCATAGAATATAACTAGGACTAAATTGTGTTGAAGTTTGATCAAAATATGTGCGCCCATTCTTGAGTAGTTTTTGAAAATATTTTGGACGAAGACTTCGTTCCCCCCCCCCCCGGTATATATGTGTGTGTCCAAGGCCAGTACTCCGCGGTTTTTCAACGAAATTGGCTGATTTTTTTGCATGAAGGTCCGTCTGGGTGGTGGCTCAGGACGTTTTTTTGGGATCGGCGCCATTTTGCTTGGTTCTAGATTTATGGTCAAAAAACCTCGAAAATGGAGACCTTAAAATTCGAAATTTTTTCGAAAAGTTGCATTTTAAATTAATTAATTATTAATTAAATCGCATTTAATGCCTCAGAAACCAAGAATAGACCTATATCAGTTTTTTAAATGTTTTTCATAATCAGTTATTTCTTGATTTATTTCCTATCTTAATGAGGTGGAAAAGGCCGCGCATCTCTTGGCAACAGCCGAGAATACCTTGTTCTTCTAAAGGGCTCAAAAATTTTCATAAAATTACAGTGTATCTCGCAATTAATTCTAATTGTCATGTTATATTGTCTCTAGGCTATATACGGTCTTCATTTATTCCAGCTAAGGTATTTTGCCCTCTTTTCCCGAGTGAGCTAGCAATATTACACGGCACTTTATTTTTTCCGCAAAATGGCAGCAAAAATAGCACTTCAAAGCCATTCCAGCTAATAGGCGTTTGTTTTAAAATCCCCCCTCCACTCCCCAGAGCACTCGATTAAAGGAGGCCACGCCACCAGCGGAGGAGCTGCCCGCTGCAGAGGAGCCCGCCCCGGAGCCTCCAAAGTACGTCCATAAAAACATCTTCATCCTCTCCTAGGCTCTTTCGCTTGCCCAGGGAGCCGACTCCGCCTCCTGTGGAGCAGCCCAGTGAGGCAGCGGCAGTGGAAGAGGTGGAGGCAGCAGAGCCTGAGCCTCGGGAGCCCACTCCGCCGCCCCCACGTCAACCCACGCCCCCACCGCCTCCTAAGTAAACCTACTTCCAGCCATCCCCCTGAGACCCTGCAGCATTGCCTCATTCCCTTGTCCCCCACCCACCCACCGAAGAGAGAGGGACTGCAGGGAAGCGACTCCGCCACGGGCGCCCAGTCCACCGCCGCCGGCCAAAGCGCCCAGCCCGCCGCCGCCGCGACCCCGCTCGCCCAGCCCCCCGCCTCGACCCAAGCCTGTCAGTCCTTTCCCGCATCCCACTTCAGTGCCCTAGCTACGGCTCACTCGATGGGGACATGTTTCAAAATTTCACAGGCTCAAGGCAGAAGGTCAGAAGGTTTTGATGAGAATTTGATGTTTGAGTCACATCGTCATAGCTTTGAAACTCGTTGGCATAAGTTTAGCCTCAAAACGAGTATGCCTACTGAAATTCAGAAAATTGTTTAAAACATATCTGTGAAGTTAAGTTTAAGTGCACCCTTTTGTGGCGATAGAATGGGAAGGAAGTGCGTTTGAGGAGGTGATGGACTCCGATCGTGGGCGGCCAGCGGAGCGGAAGATGCCCAGCTATCCCGTCGTTCGCAGGTCGCCTCCCCTTTTGGGCTCATTCGAATACTACTCATCCCAAGGGACGGGACAAGGCATCATAGGATATTTATTGACCCCTTGTCCTGTCCCCTGGGATGAGAAATATTCCAACCGCCCTTCAGTCTTTTTTCTGAATTTTAGAGCAATCAGCTTACAGCACGAGCTCAGGGCGGAGCTTCGCGGCAGACTCCACGCATGTGATGGGCCTCCTGCAGCAGCACGCCCCGCCCCTACGCACCCCCAGCTACATCTCCGCCTCCTCCTGGATGCCCCACTCCGACACCAAAAGCCAGTGCGAACCTCCACACTTTTTGTTTCTATATCCCCCGACTAGCTTCTCATCTTCTTCTTTAGTCCACTCTTCTAGTCCACCTACCCGGAAATTCCCTGACCTAACAATATTCTAGTCCATTTTAGACCCTTTGCAGGGCTTCTGAAAGTCTTCCATCCAGAATAGATTCAATCCTTAGCCGAGGAGATGAGATATTTAGCCAAGGATGAGGGTGAAGGGGTAGGAGGAGGGTGTGAAGGCCCCATTGCAGCTACATGCCGCGCAGTCTGGGCATAGACCGCTCACGGCGCTTCGCCAACGAGTACACGACGCACAGCAGCTACTCTGGGCCTCGCTCGGACTACCTGAACCAGTTCGACAACTCCGTCGCCGCCGGGCCCTTCAGTCGCAACCTATACTCCGTGGAACGTCTTGTGGAGCGCAGTCGCTCCCGAACTCGGTACCCTCTTTCTCTCCTCTTTCTACCCTCTTCTCCCTATCCTCTGACCACAGTTTTGCTGTTTGACTTTGTCCCCGAAAGTTAGGCACACTCTACTAGCTTTCTACTAGGCTGTGACAGGTTTCACCTACAGGTAAGACTCAGGAAACATTCATTTCAAATTAATAGTTTTTGGTTCATTGGAGTAATAAATGGCTGATTTGTTATCAAAATTTGTTTTCTAGAGATATCTACCTGATACCATGAAGTCTGCATTCATTTAATCATTTTCCTATCTGTCACTGTCATCTAATTCATACTTTGATGGTGTCTGACACCACCGACCTTCCCTCCTGCTCTCAGCCAATCTTCCTCTGCAGTGAGCGCCGGGAGGCCCGGGACCGCGACCGCTCCAGCTCCCGCCTCAGCCGTGCCATGCGCAGCCGTGACTACTCCACGCCTCCAGGGGTCCTCGAGTCGCGCGGCCCCAGCCGCCAAAACTCCTTCGTGAACTTCTTCGAGTACGCGGACGCCAAGTCCCAGGAGCTGCGGCGGTCCAGCTCCCGAATCTCACTCTACGGGGACTCTGGGCTCGCCCGCTCCTAGTTGGACTCCTCCTTGACCCCCTACACAGGCCTGGCCCCCTTTCAGGCCCCCGCCGTCCATGAGCATGGCCATTGCGCCCTACATGCCGCCGGCCATGGCGCCTGTGTGAGTAGCGCTTGCCTGTGTGTGTGTGCCCCTTCTAGGATGGGCCTCTCTTTCTATCGGGCTGCTTCTGGCTCTCTGTCGCCTCTCTGTCATATTAATCAGCAGCGCGCTGAGCAAAAGCAGGCAGACAGGCTTTCTGGAAGTGCTGGAATGAAGCTAGCTGAGAAATCGAAACTATTGTGCCAATGCCTTTGTGCTGAAATCAAACCTGTTTCGAAACAAAAGGGCACAATTTTGAACTCTAATTCTCTAATTCTTGTTCTTTCTGAAAGTGCTGGAATGAAGCTGGCTGAGAAATTGAAATTATTGTATCAATGGCGTTTTGCCGAGTGTTTCGAAACAAAAGGGCACAATTGTCAATAGTCTCTTATTATGGTTTTCTAGTCTTAAGCCATTTTCAGCACTTTTGGAAAGCCCTAAGTGAGCATGAGGGAGGCCTGAATGAGATGTTTCAGACCACCACCACCAGCGCCCGAGCCAGTGCCAGCACCTGTTCAGGACACAGCGTGAGTAGCGATGGTGTGTTTGTGCTGCGAGAATGATTCAAATTGCTGATGGGGTTTCCGGGCTGCTGGGCTGCTCCTCTCCTAAACTATCTGTGAAACTCACCTGAAATTGGCGTGGTTGATGCTTGGCGTGCAAAGATGAGCGATTGCATCAACTTACAGGCCGCCTCCACCAGCTGGCAACCTCCCGGAGCCCTACACACCCCCAGCTATGGAGCCGCCGTGAGTTGTTGCGAATGCTGATGCGTATTGTGTGATTGAGAGGGCTTAGACTCTTGCTGCAAATCTGGTGATGGGATTTCAAAACAAACTTCCTCTAGATCGGTTTCCTCGGCCCCACTCCTCCTATCGCTCCCAATCAAGCGGGGATTGGTGCAGAAAGTAGGGAAGGTCTTCTTGCAGCTCC
>JASANA010006763.1:0-44911 GCA_030248095.1 Ptycholaimellus sp. GST1_10
AGGCCTTGCGCAGACTCGCTCGATCTTGAGGAGTGAGTTGAGGAAAGGATGAAGTGCGGGTGAGTGTGTCCTCGTCCTCTGGGCGGTAGTAGGTGGGCGAGCCGATGCTCACTTGTCTGCGAGGGGGACGGAAGGGAGGAAGAGGAGCTTGAGGTAGAAGAGCGGTGCTGTAGGGTTGGTCCTCTTTGCTCCGTTCTCCTCGCTTCCTCATCCAGCTGGTGAGGCTCGATCCAGGCCCTGGACCTCTGTCAGGCCAGCACTTGCTGAACAAGGAGACGACGGAGTTGACGATGTTGTCGATGGTGCGGATGATGGACAAGCCGCAGCTCGTGAAGCGGGCGAGGTAGAGCATCACCGCGCAGAGACCGACCATGGCCACGATGGACAGGGCCGCTCCCAGCATGAAGTAGATGGGCCGCAGAATCCGGTCCTTCAGACTTCTCACCTCCACCTCACTCTTCCTTCTCACCTCCTTTAGTCCCTCCGTCATCGCTCCCACCATTCCAGTCGACGATCTGCTGTATTCCTTGATGTTTCTAGACACCTCCTCTGGCTCCCAGGAGAGATGACTGGAGAATTGCAGCATAGCCTCCACCTGTCGATCGATGCGAGGCATGTCGGCTGAGTAGGCTGCGAGGGCGGCGAAGGGTTGGAGGATAGGGACGTTGTAGAGTGGAGGTGCGTCGAAGGTGATGTCGGGCGCTAATCTGTGCAAGTGTGGGCTCATCAGGTAGGTGGCGAAGACGCCGCCTGTGAGGTTGCGGAAGTAGTCGCCGATCTCGCCTTCGTCCGTCTCGTCCACGAACTCGAACTTTGTCACCTGATCGCAGTGCACCTCTGGACTGAACCAGGTCAAATCCCTACTGCCTCCCTCAGGCAAGTAGAGAATCTGGCCGTTCATCAGCTCCACTGGCATGAACAAGGAGCAGAAGCTGTTTCCTGGCAGGCGGTGATTAGGATAAATCCTTTTCACCTCTGCCCTGTGACACTGGCTGATGAAGATCATCGATTCTTTCACCTCAGCCGCGATGTCCTGTCGCTTCAGCATCGCTCGTAGGCCATTGGTAGGGTTGAGATAGAAGAGCTGCCTGAAGATCTGGTACTGATGTTCTTCCAGCACGCAGATGCGGTGTTCATCCAGCAGGCGACTTTCATGCACGAACTTCGTCATCGCCTCTACGATGAAATGCAGTTTGGGAGAGACTGGATCGGAGCTGTTCTTTGTCTTCTCCAGCTGTGACAGCCTCTCGTGGATGGCATCGATGCGTCGGCGCCGATGTGCCAGAGGCTCAGCTAGATTCACTAGCCTCTTCTTCCTAGAGAGTCCTAGAGATGAGCTAAGCTGGAAGCCCTTCAGCAGGAACTGGTAGTAGCGTGAAGGCTTCAGACCGATGCGCTTCATCCGACTAAGCTCAGGTCCAAGATCTCTCTTTCCAGCGCGCAGTGGAGGTGCAGTGGAAGAGTTGACGCCGCTTTCCCGCCCTACCTCTATCTGAGGATTCACCACCACCAGCTTCCTGTTCACCCTCATCGGCAGGCCTTCTTTTGAAAGTAGGATGTCTGGTGGAAGACACTTCAAGGCGGGTTGATGCCAGGTGTAGTCGGGGTCTGGAAGGTAGGTGGAGAATGCAGATTGCAGGGATGGAATGCGGACGCGATTCTCTCCGATGACCTCTGCGTCGTAGGTGCCCTTGAGCTTGTAGGGACAGAAGGACAGCAAGGGGGACTCGTCCCAGACGATGGTGTACGTGATCTTCTTGCAGAACTCCCGCTCTGCGTGGCACCCGGACATGGAGCCCAGGCTGGACACCACCGCCTCGTGCTGGACCGCCACTTCTCCCACAATGAGGATGAAGTTCAAGTAGGTGACGGTCTTGTAGCCCCACCACTCGTAGACGGGAAACATGGTGGTGTTGGTGGAGTACTTGTAGGGGCCGATCTGGACCAAGGGGACGTCCCTGAAGTTCCAGGTCTGCCAAGCTGACGCGCACTCATGCAGAGCCACATTTCTCAAGTCCTTCCACACTTGCTTCGACCACTGGTTGAAGAATGAAGTGTAGGTGCGGTAGTGATGGAACTCGATGCGACACCTAGCTGCAGGGACAGTTGGAAGGCGGTAGTGGTTGACGTAGAGATCGACGGGGTGGTAGACGACCTTCTCCTTCGAGTGGTCCACGGAGCAGTCGCGGTGAAAGTCCGGGTAGACGAACGGTCTTCCCCCTGTCAGCACCTTTGGACAGATGAAGAAGTCCACTCCAGGTGGAGGGGGCGCTGCTGAGACTGCAGGGGGACGTAGAGGTTCGAGGGGGACGTGGACTGGAGGAGTGGGTGACTGTGCGTGGGCGTCTGCTGGCAGCTGTCCGCGTGATGGAATAGGAGCGGCACTCGCACCGCCTCCTAGACACACTAAGCTCAGCAGTCCAAGCAACAGCCAGGGAAAGGTTCCCTGCCTTCCCACTTTCTCCCTTTCTATCCACTGAGGCGGCAGAGCCAGCGGTGCTGACTCTGCTTCCTCTGCCGAGTGTCGCCGCGTGGATGAGATGGGCAGAGAAGCGTCCTGAGAGACCCAGCTGCTGAACTGCTCATTCTGCTGGGCATCTGCGGGATCGGTGCCTCTGAGCTGGGCTTTGGAGTGCTGCTGGAAACGGAGCTTCAGCCGCTCCTCGTCCCTGTAGCAGCCTCGAACCAAGCCGAGGAATTCCTTGCGCAGGCCGCGTGGCTCCTGCTCTAGACGCTCCTCTTGGAGTGAAAGCAGGGCCTGAGTGTCTCTAGGCGTTCTAGGCGGCCGCGTGTTGTAGAAGTCCTGCGTCGGCTGGCTTCCCAAGTCGGCCTCATCCAGAGACTCGTACATCACTCTGCGCCTTCTGGTAGATTGGCGCTTCAGGATGCCCTTTGAAGGTTCCCGGGCGGGAAGGGTCCTGGGAGTGGAAGGGAGGGGGACTTCTGCTTGTCCTTGAAGAGCGAGCTGGCCGTCGTCCGCGACCTCGTTGCCGACATCCGGTACCAGGTCCACCTCTTCCTCTCCCTCTCTTCCTGCTCCTACTCCCCGCGGTCTGGGCGGAACTTCTGGGGCATCGATGGCTGTGGAGGCTGTTGGAGGCTCGTATAGGATGGGAATGAGATCGGCGATGTGGCGGCGCATCAGTTCGTTGTGTTCGCCGCCTCCTTTCACCTTCCGCCTCACTAGCACCATCGCCTCCTGTGGCTCCGAGAAGCGTGAAGGAAGCAACTCCACCAGGCGACCTAGCTTGAAGGAATGCCTGGGAGCGTTGTCCTTGCTGAGCCACACCAGCTCTCCTTCCATGGGCTCTCTCTGAGCCTCGCCCTTCCTGGGCTTGTAGTGGTTCTTGCGCTCTTCGATCAAGACCTGGGGCAGGTTCTCCTTGAACACCTGCCAGAGCTTCGCCAACTGGTGCTCGTACACCTTCAGTGCCTTTCCCCTAGCTCCGTAGAGCTCCTCCGGATCCTTCACCTCATCGTCCCAGTCTGGAGGGAGGACGAGGTTGAGTTGAGGATGGAGGAAGTGTGCAGGGGTGACGACGGAGCTGGACTCGCCGTACGCGAAGAGGGGGCGGCAGTTGATGATGGCCTCGGTCTGCGCCAGCAAGAGCGTCAGCTCGTACTCTTTCAGCTTTCGCCCCTCCGCCAGCCTTTTCAGCACCTTTGCTGTCAAGCCCACCATGTTCTCCACCGAGCCTGCAGAGGCTGGGTGAGTGGGGGGAATGGTGCGGAGACGGACGTTGTTCTTGGCGAAGAACGTGGTGATGGCCGGATCGTCGGCCTTCCACTCTCCGGAGCTCGCCTTGCTGAAGAGCGACTTGGTGGCCCAGAGGAGCGGCTTGGCGTTGTCGCAGTAGACTTGCCTGGGGAAGCCGACCCTGGCCATGATGGTGGCCAGGCCGTTGGCGATGCTCTGCCCCTCCAGGTCCGGGATGAGCTGGAGCGCCACCGCTCGCACCACCTGGCAGAGATACACCAGGATGTAGCCGGTTCTCTCCACCATCAGCTCCTTCGCCTTCTCGTACTTTCGGTAGGGCTCCAGTTTCTGATCAGGGTCTCGGTAGACCTGAATGTAGACGATGGGCCCCTTCAAGTCGATGGACACGTGCTGCATTGCGCAGGCACTGTCAAAGCGCAGGGCCGGGTACGGGCGGAAGCGAGGAGAGGCGAAAGGCATGGCCTCAAATCTCCTGCAGACGCTGCACAGTCTGATGAAAGACTGCATCTTCCGAATAGCGCTGGTGATCCAGTAGCGCTTTCGAAAGAGTCCTGCCGTCACTCTAGCCTTCAGATGTCCTGCCAGTTCGTGGAAGTGGAGGACAAGAAGCATGGTGAAGGGATGGTCGTTCGGTAGGAGCAGAGGGTGTTTGGTGTCCACAGGGACGTTGGCCATCGCCAGACGGCTCCCGCAGCGGAGGAGGCCGGACTCGCCGATGAACAGGTCCAGGTCCCGGACCATGTTCGCCTCGGCCGTAGGAAGGCGTCCTTTCTCCTTGGTGAGGACGGAGAGGACGGGTCCGTAGGCCTTCATCTGGAGGTGGCGGACCCAGAGCTCCTCAGAAGCTTCCTTCTCGTCTGCTGTCACCGCTGCCGTCCCTGGATTAGGCAGTCCCTTAGCCTTTCTCCAGGCTCTGCGTACGTAGGCGGTGACGCGTAGAAGGGTAGGGAGACCTCCCTTGTGGAGGTACTGCTCGGCCTGCATGTGGAAGGGGCCGGGGAAGCTGGGCTGGATGACCAGCTTGCGCGCGGAGTTCACCATGATGTGGTACTCCGGTCCGAAGGCCTTCTCCTCCTGCTTCCACTCCAGCGAAGCCATTCCGTCCGCCTTGTGAGCTGGAGGTTCCCAGTTGGGAAACTGGTTGGCCTCGCCCTGGGCCCAACTGGGGCCGTAGAACCAGAGACGGAACTTGTCCGCCTGCATGTACTCGGCGAAGCGGACGCCTCTGGAGGCGAGGTCGGCGGGGTTGTCCTCGCTGCGGACGTGATGGAGGGAGAAGCCGACGGACCCCTGCAGGCTCCGAATGCTGTTGATTCGGTTGTTCACGTAGGTGGTGGGGCCGCGTCCTAGGTGGATCTGCTGGAGAGCGATCATGCTGTCCGTGTAGACGCGCTTCTCCACCACGCCGATGGTGGCCGGCAACTGCTTCTCCACGAAGCGCAGCAACTTTGCCGCTTTCTCCACCGCCAGCAGTTCCAACTTTGGAATCTCCTCCAGGCGACCTGGGTTAGGAGAGGCTTTGGAGATGAGCAGCGTGCAGTAGGCGCCGCTGTTGATCTCGCGGCAGTTGCCGTGCTCGTCCATGATGCCGATGGGGACGGGGCGGGAGGAGCTGGATGCGAAGGAATAGGCGTAGCAGCAGCAGCCGTGCGCCTGCTTGCTCGCGTCCGCGAACACCAGCAGCCAGATCTTCGACGTCGGGGACCAGGCCGCCCTCCTCTGGATCTTCACCGAGGGCAGTCCTTCCAGGTCCTCCAGCACCTCCTTCCACCAGTCCTTGAACTGGGCGGTGACAGCGTCGTCCCAGTCATAGCCGTCCGCTTGGATCTGGCTGAAGAGCAGCTTGGGGAGGATGATGACGGGGGAATGGAGGCCGTGTGGGTCGAAACGGCGGGCGAACGTCTTTATGACGGTTCGCTTGGTGCATGGCCAGAGGGGGAACTTGATGTCCGTCTGGCCGATGTAGAAGGCGTCCAGGACGATGTCCCAGCCCACCCCCAGCACCTTCACGCCCTCCATCTTGCCCTTCTCCTCCTCGGAGAGGCTGGCATTGAAGACCGCGCTGTTGCTCACGAACTCGCGCAGGTTCATCTTTGCCGCGTCGAAGATGTTCACGGCCTCTCTCTTCTTGTGCAGGGCCTCGGAGACGTCGGAGGCGTTGAAGGCGATGTTGTCGACATAGATGAGCGACTGAATCTCCTTCGCCAACTCCGAGCCCTCCTCCTCCAGGAAGGAGTTGATGACCACCTGGAGGACGGCCGGGCTGCTCTTGAAGCCGAAGCCCACGCGGGTCAGCCTCAAGTACGCGTAGTTCTCGAAGCTGGGCGGCTTGGAGGGGTCCCGGAGCCAGATGAATCTGGCCAGGTCTTTGTGTTCCGGGAGCAGGAGGATTTGGAGAAAGGCTTTCTCCAGATCCCCTACCACCAGGATCTCCGAGAACCGATAGCGGAGGAGGATCCCCATCAGGGAACCCAGAAGCTGCGGTCCCGTCTCCAGCAGGTCGTTGAACGTAGTGTTCGGGAGGACCCGCGCCGTGGGGTCCAGGACGGGGCGACATTTGGTGTGCTGGGAGGTGGATTTCTCCACCGGGAAGCAGGGCAGGTAGAAGCACTGTCGATCCTGCCTCTCTACCTCCTCCAGCGGCACCTCCTCGGCGTATCCGGCTTCCACCATCTGTCTGATGGAAAGGTGGAAGGCGTCCCGGAGATCCGTTCGTTTGTCCAGTTTCCTGCAGAGGCTGTGCAGGCGGTTGAGGGCCTCGTTCTTGCCGTCCCTCGCTCCGTCGGGGAACCGTCCATCCCTGAAGGGAAAGGGCGCCATGAAGCGTCCTCCGCTGTCGCGCTGGAGGTCCTCCCTGAAGCGCTGCAGGGCGGCGGCGCGGGCATCCTCCTGGATTTCCTCCTCCGTCAGTCCCTCGGACTCCAGGGTGTAGAGCTCTTTGAGCTCTCCGCTCACGCTCGCGTTGACGAGGAAGGTGGCCTCTCTCTGCTTCTTCCTAGAGAGCATCACCTCGAGCTGGGGGGCTCCGATGAGCAGTTGTCCGACGGGAGAGTTGTTGATGGAGAGGAGGGGAGAGATGTCGGCCTCTCTGGACATCTTGCCCAGGATGAGGCCTCCGACGTCGAGGCCGATCAGGAGGTGCACTGGCATGTACACGGAGCCCGTCTTCGGCGGCATGTTCTCCACCGCCGGGAACTCGGCCGCAATCGCCTCCCAGCTGTCCTTGGACAGGGAAGGAAGCATCTTGACCGGCGGGCAGATGTCCTCCAGTGCCCTGGCCTTGAGCTCCATGCTGAATCCGTTGGCCGTGCGCAGGTGCAGGCTCACGATCGTCATCCTTCTCGGCTGACGCAGCGACTCTCCGAAGACACCCACATTCACCACCTCCTCTCCTATCACAGGGAGGCCGAGTAGTTCAGCGGTGTACTTCTCGATGCAGGTGATGTGAGAGCCGGTGTCCAAGAGGCAGTTGACGCTCTCGGAGACGGAGCTGTCCTGCACTGGCGATGCGGCCACTTCAGCGTTGAAGCGGAGGACGATGGCCTCGTTGCAGTTGTTGAGGGCGTCGGAGATGTCGGTCACCGACTCCATCGTCGTCGTCATCGCCATCGGCAGCGACGAACCACCTCCAGGTCGCTTCCCTCCTTTCTTCCCTTCTTTCTGCCAAGCGTCCTTCTTCTGAGGCTTGTGCTGGGCGGATGAAGGGCGGGAGGAGGAGGAATAGGGCTTCTTCTGGTGTTGTCGCCCTTGCGACTGGCGCTGTCCTTGAGAACGTGGCTGGGTACCCTGCTGCCTGCCGGCGGCCGAGTTGTCGGGGTAGGCCGCGTAGCAGAGGGCCGAGTGGTGGCTCGAACTGTCGCACGTGCTGCAGTTGTAGGGGCTGCGACACTGGGACACAGTGTGCCCCTTGGTGAGGCAGCGGTAGCAGCGGTCGTACTTGGCGATTTGATCTTTGCGCTGCTTGGCGCTCTTGAACTGGTCGCAGTCCACCGCCTTGTGCCTCCTCATGCAGATGGAGCAGCTCTGCTCCGGCTTGCCTCCAGAGCCCTTACCGCCGTCTTTCGATGAAGAGATGGAGACGGGAAGGATGGAGGGCTGTGAGTAGAGCAACTTCTTGGAGGGCTGCTTGGGCCGTGTGGCGGACGCGGAGGCGGAGGATGAGTTGGCCTCGGAGGTCGTGGCCTGGAGCAGGGCGCTCTTGTTGCGCTGCGCCTCCACCTCCTTGTTCAGGACCTGAATGAGGTCGTAGAGAGTGACCTGGTGGGACATGAGCCCCTGATTGGTCAACTTCTTCGCGACCGCATTCGCCACGCGGTTGCTCAGTTTCTTCATGGCCACTCCAACGAGAAACTGCAGCTGTGCCTCTTCCATCCGGCATTGCTGGGCGAGGAAGAGGTAGAGGTTCCGGAGTTTGTCGCGGAACGACTCCAGGCCCTTGAAGTCCGCGCTCTGGAGGTTCTGGATGGCGTTCAGGGCCTCCTGAACGTGGGCCGTGGGGTTATTGAAGGCGTCTTCCAGGACCTTCATGGCCTGGTCGTACCCGCCTTCCATGCTCTGCAGAGATTTGATCTTTTCTGCAGCAGAGCCCTTCAGAGCCTTGGAGAGGTAGATCATCCGAGTGGCAGGATCCTCCACTCGCTGATCTATCCACAGGGTCCAGTGCTGCTTCCAGGTGGGATACTGGATGTAATCCCCGGAAAACATGGGGAGTTCGAGGGGTGGAAGGTCTCGTAGATTGGCAGCGCCGAGCTTGTGGGCGATGCGGTCCACGACGGTCAAGAGGCCGTCGATGGAGACTTGGCCGGAGTTGTTGGCCGCGTTCTGCGAGTTCCCGCCTCCCGTCGTGGAGGACTGCGGAGGCTGCGTCCTCCCACTCGTTCCTGCCTCCGCCTCCTGTCTCCCTCCCTCTCCTTCCAGAGTCACCAGGTTGACGTTCACTGACGGCTCGTGGCCTCCTTGAGGCTGTTGAGGCGCTGGGCGGGAGTGCGGAGCGGGGCGGGCGAAGAGATCCGCCCAGGATCTGCCACTAGGCGTAGATAGGGAAGAGCTGGGCGGCTGAGGCTGGCGCGGAGAAATAAGGAGGCTTCCTCCATCCTGTCCTCCTCTAGCAGGCGGTGCAATAGGAGCCTGGTAGGGATTGACGAAAGGCGCTGGAGGAGTGATGCCTGACGGTGCCTGAGGGGGGACTTGATTGCGGAGCTGCTGCACGAAGTGGTCCAGCTCCGGGTCTTCCTGCTGTCCGGCGGCCTGCTGCCTCTGTGCCTGGGCCTGCTCGTGCTGCGCCATCAGCTGATACTGCGGCGACTGCCTCGCCGTCGTCGTGTTCGCCGCTGCGAACTGCCAGGGGTCCTGCGGACCTACTCTCTCCTCCACCTCCATACCTCCTCCTCCCAGCCGTGGAGATTGAGGAAGAGTGTTTTGAGGTGGGGGAAGAGCTTGAAGGGGGCGGGTGTGCTCGTGCCCGCTGATGGACGTGGCGCGAAGGCGTGCGGCGAGGACGTCGGCTTCAGACTGGAGCTGAAGAGGAGGGGCTGGTGCTTGATGACGGGGCGTAGCACGCACCGGCATGAACTGATCCAGTTCCCGTCCGGCTTCAGGAAGGCCGCGGCCGTGTTCAACGGCGGCGACTTCGGCTTCTGGTCGTACTGCCAGGGCTCCAGCCTGGAGCTCCTGTGCCTCTGCACGTCCATCTCCTTCCACCCACCAGTCCTCGTGCCTATCCAAGCCTCGCTCATGCATCAGGTCTCGGATTCCGTTGTGCCAGTTCATGCGCGTACGGAAATGTCTGGGCTCTCCGAAGAGCTGGCGTCGGTGTGTGCCGCCTCGGCTTCTGGATCGGAAGCGCAAGTAGGCCGAGACTGAGCGGGCCCGCCTTCTCTGCCCTCCCTCCCAATCCTGTGCCTCCTCCACGGAGTGCATCGTTGCGTCCACGGCCTCTGCGGTCTCCAAGGGCCGGGCGGCGGACGCTGCGGATGCCATGGATGCATCCGCTGGGGCGGCGGTCGCCATGGAAACATCCCTGGAAGGGGTGGATGAGGGGGGAGGAGGAGTTGGATGACGATAGGGCTGCGGGGCCACTGCTCTCGTAGGGGTCTGAAGTTCCTGGGGGCCCTGTTGACCCGGGCCAGGAACCGGAGTTCCTGTGGCTGCAGTCCATGCAGACGCCGATCCACGGGCTGGGGCAATCGCTGGAAGGGTCGCCGGAGAAACGTAGGGGACGGTCTCCGGCACCGCCGGAAAGGGCGGCAGGCCAGGCGGAGCTGGCCTTCCTTCGATGGCTCTCGGGGGGTCGAAGCGGGCAGGCCTCAAGGAGAAGAGGTTCTGAGTGCGCTGGCCCGGTGAGTTCCCCCTTCCCCTCTGCTGTAGATGAGAGGCGGGAGAGGGTGGGCGACTGGACGCTCCCGAGCGGTAGGGCGGCGGCGGTGAGAAGAGTTGCGGAGGCGGCATCCAGAGATCGGGCGGGAAGGGAACGGGAGCTCCTATCTCGCCTCTCTGGGCCACCTGTCCGTACTGCCGCTGCACTACTGCAAGAGAGGGGCCCTGTGGCCTCCGAATCCCCTCCTGATAGCTGATGGCTGGCGGAGTGCGCTGCATCTGTGGAGGGGAGCTGTGAGGGCGAATCGGAGGCGACCCGCAAGCCGTCCTTGGAGGCGTTGTGCGGCCCGCATGCGGCGTCGGGGGGGCGTACAAGATGGCCTGGGGGACGCTGGACTAGTGCTTGTTCGTCTCCCAGTTGCCCTTGGCCTCCTTGAAGGCCTGCCAAGAGCGGCCCTGGGCCGCCGCCGACCAGAGTGCCGAGAGGACGTGGAACCACCGCTCGCTCCCTTTGTTGGCGTAGGGCGATGGACTCCGGCCCTTCCTCCAGAGGAAGAGGAGGAGATGTTGCAGGGAGGGCCAACTGCTGTTCCTCAGGGCTGCAAGGCTGTGTGACCCCTGCGCCGCGAAACAGCGACGCCTCGTCCACCTCAAAGGCCACTCTGCCAGCTTCTTGCAGTACGGCTTCCAGGGCGTCGACTCTCTCCGCTAGGCGAGCCATGTGGCCGGTGACCTCGAGATGCTCCTCGCCCTCGGGGTCCAGAGTGTCCAGGTAGTCTCGCAGATGGTAGAGCTCGAACGTCACTCGCGAGTACTCCTCTGACACCTCTTCGTATGCCAACACCTTGTCTTGGGACTCCTGGGGTGTAGCTGAAGAGTCTTCGGTGGAGTCCATAGGAGGCGCAGGACGCCGAGGTTCCGTCCACTGAGGCCCCCGCAGGGCGCCTCCAGCCGTCGCTCCTTGTTCAGGCGGGCTCCCTCCTCCCTCCTGCCTTCCAGGGGTCGCCTGTCTTCCAGCCTCTCCTCCTGAGTGCACAGTCACCGGTGACTGCTCTCGGCTGGCCGGAGAGAGCTTGGAGGCGATTTCGTGGTAGGCGATGAGGCACTGGTCTTCCAGCCCCTTAGCCAGCTCAGAGCCCAGGACCTGGGTTGCTGCCTCGCAGTAGCTGGCGATGGTGGAGGGTTCGAAGGTGCCCTGGACGACTAGCTGAACCATCAGGTTCTGCCAGGTGTAGCCCTTTCGCTGGGCGCACTGGCGGCAGCAGTAGTGGGCGCCTCGTCGCACTAGAGTGGCGTTGAAGCGCTCCATTCCTGCCGCGTGGTCTCCTAGGAGGCCGTCGGTAGCTTCATCCATCGTACAGGGTGCACACAAGGGTTGCATGCAGTCCCTGCATTGGACGACCAATTCGCTGGGAATTGGCTTTTCGCATCTTCCGCACTTGAGCTCTTCTGCGCTCTGCATTTCTGCTCAAAGAATCTTTTCTTAGCAAAAATGGCAGTGTGGAAGGAACGCGTGTCCCTAACACGCCTACAGCTCAGGCTCAGTCTCTCAATCCTCTCTGCGATTGGGAAGTTTGGGGGCGCTCTCTCTCTCTCTCTCTTTACTTCTTTACGCTCTCTCTTTGGGTTTTACTTGATTGAGACGATTTGTTAGTCCGGAATCGGACGATTAGCTTTCTGTCGACTGCTGAGTTGTGAGGAAGCGGCGAATAGGAGGCTATATTTTCTAAACCAGCAGACTGGCACTACACTAAGCAGCACTACTGGCGGACAAAGGACTGCAGGCGCTCCAACAGAGCCTCCCGAGTCTTAGGGAAGAGGGGGTTTGGGGCGAAGGAACGAGGGGGGAGCGTAGAAGGTGGCGGCTCCGACCACACGTCCTCCGGCCGCAGTCCGTCCGACTTCCAGGTGGGGGTCCGCCGCTCCTCCAGGCGTGGGGACCGGGGGCGGCTTCGGCTGCGCTCCCCGCGGGAGCCGTCCAACCGCCTGCTGGAAGAGGCGGTTCCACGGGCGGGGTCCAGCTTCAAGAAGGAGCCTTTTGCCAGACGCAGTAGAGTTGAAGGTGCAAGATGGAAGTGCAGTGCCGGTTCAAGAAGAGGTGTGCAAGAGACGTGCAAGTGCTGTGCGAAAGAAAGGGAGTATGTTTGGGTACCTTCCGCTTTCCCCGCGACGTCTCTTGGGAGGAGTGCCTTGGCTGGCGCGGTTGAGGATGAGGGCTTGGGGGGCGGCCTTTTGGGGAGGCCTTTCCCGCCCTGGCGCGGAGGGAGTAGCTGGTGGTCTTGACTTCCTGCGACGCGCAAGAGACTGAGGGTGGGGGAAGGGGGGAAGGGGGAGTTGAGGGCGACTTTGGTGGCGACTTTGGCGGCGATGGAGATCTCCGCGTAGTGCGTGGAGCCGCGGGCCTCCGTGCCCTTCTTCACCGCCCTCTTCTCCTCCACCTTCGGCTCGGCTTCCTCCCTCCCCTCCTCCTCCGTTGCCTCCTCCGCCTTGGCTTTCGCCTTGGCCTCGTGACGGAGGGCCCGGTTGACGGCGTGGTCGCCGGTGGCGGAGTAGAAGCGGAAGGGAGGGAGACCCACGAACTTCTGGTTGATCTGGGTGACGTGTTCGTAGATCTCGGAGAGGGCCTTCTTGTGGGCGATGTTGGTGTCCAGCTCCTTGATGATGTCCAGGTGCTCCTGGTGGGAGAGCTGGGTTGCCGCCAACGTCGCGTTCTCCGCCTCCAGCTGCATCAGGCGTTGCTGTTGGTCGACCGTGCCTGAGAGGAGGCGCTGGAGGTGGGCCACCTCCTGCGTCAGCTGCTGGTTCCGGGCTGTCAGCTCCGAAACCTGCAAACTGAAGGGGTGACCCTGAGGCGCTTTGAGGCTTTTGTAGAGGTTGGAAAGGCGTCTTCGAGTGCCTTCAAGGTCCTTGCCGAGGTCACGGTTGTAGTCGCGAAGCCGGTCGTTCATCTCGTAGACCTCTCGCATATCCTGGACCTCCTTCTTCAAGAGGTCCCTTTCATCCTCCGACTCCCGCAACATCTGCTGGAAGGAGGAGATGATGTCCACGCAGCGTCGACGCACCTCCTCCGCAGCCGCCAACCTTTCTTCAACATCCTCCAGCCCTTCCTTCTCTGTCAGAGCTCTCTCTGGCACCCACTTGGGAAGGCTGTGCAGCCTCACACCCTCCTGCCTACAGCCACTCAGCCGGGTAAAGATGCCTACCCGAACGGCGCTGGAGACTTTGTCCAGGAGCGGGGGTGGGAAGGGCTCCTCCTTCTCCTCCTCCTTCTCCTCCTCCTTCTCCTCCTCCTTCTTCTCCTCCTCCTCGGGCACCGGATCCGCCGCCTGCGGTGCGGAGGCTCCCGTAGCCTCCTGAGGGGCGGGGGGTGAGGGCGGGGGAGCTCCTTCCAGAGCGCGATCTGCCCAGCATTCCTGGGCCGTTGGAGGGGGAGGCGGGGGGAAGGGGAGGGGAGACTGCCTTCGGGGGGGGGGGACGGGGGAAGGAGGGAGGAGGGGGCGCGCGTCGAGCCGGCTGCGCCTTCCGCCACTCCCCTCCGTTGGCCGCCGGTGTGGCCACCACCTTCACGGCGCCCTTGGAAAGGGGGAGAGAGGCGGGGCGTTGAGCGGGGGGCGGCGAAGCCGCCGGAGTGGTGCCGGGGGTCGGAGAGAGGGGCGGAGGGAGGGCCTCCGCCGGGAAGATGGGGGAGAGAGGCGCTGCGGGGTCGTAGGCCTTGGTGTCGGGGTCCGTGTGGACGGTGACCTCGGCTACCAGGATCGGAGGGGCTTCCTCCGGTTCCTCCTGGGCCTCCGAGTCCTCGTCCACGACGATGAGGGACCCCTCCTCCAGGGACGTGTCCGGAGTTGCCTTGCCTCCCGTCTCCTCCGTCCCGTCCTTCTCCTCCGCGCCGTCCGTCTCCTCCTCCTCTCTGGACTCGTGGAGATCTCCTCCGGGTGTCAGGACGGCCTTGCCTTCGGTCTCCTTCAAGGCCGCTTCCACTGCTTCCAGAGCCTCCACCATATCCTCACTCAGCCCTTCTCCAGCCACTTGCTGCCCATACAGCCAAGTGTTGAAGACACAATTGTCGTTAGGAGAGCTAGGACGAGGAGAGAGAGGAGGGTGGACTTCGCCGGAGGACGCGGAGCTGAGCGAAGACTCGGTCTCGGAGCCGGGGTTGGGCGCGGGCTTCTTCGTCTTCTCCACCAACTCCACCGTGGAGTCCGGCTGCACCGGCGTCTTCACCACCTTCTTCTTAGACTTGGTGGCCTTCTCCATGCCGGATGGCGACCGGGGAACCTTCGAAGCCTTGGATGCCTTGGAGGGGTTGGAAGAGGGACGCATGGCTCGCATGAGACGAACGTAGAGACGATGCAGAAGCTGAGCGAGAGAGCGCGAGAGAGAGAGAGAGAGCAAGTGAGAGACTGGCCACCGCAGGCCCCCTTTTATGGGAGCATGCGGGAGCTGATTAAGGGCCCTCAAGAAGGGCCCACCCTCGGTCGGGTTTGTTTGAGTTACAAGATAAGCTCTTGCAACTGTTGAGTTGTGGGGGGCCTCTTTGAGGAATGGCCGTCCATATGCCCTTTATCAGGCGCATATCCCCACGAGTAGCAGTAGCTCAAGCGCCAGGCGCTGCTATCGCTCTTCTCCAGCTCTGTAGGCAAGGGGCAGGTCCGTCGACCTGTTTACCTTGCAACCCCTGGACCCAGCGCAGCCGTCGCTGTATACTGGGAGAGGACTGTTGCAATCAGTGCCTCCTGCAGGGGGCGGGGAAAACAAGAGAGCAGAGGTAGACGAAGGATCTAGGCTCACTGCAGCCTAGGCCAGATAAGCTTGGTTCACTGCAGGCTGTTGATCGACGCTTGCAGCGTCAATGCCTGCTCTTGCAGTAAACAAGCTGAGATCGCAGTCAAACTGAGCTGCGAAAGCGAAAAACACCGAAAAGTTTTCGAATGCCGATCGCTGCTTCAAAGTCGAAAGTTGAAGCGATGAGTACTGGCTGAGGCAGATTGGCAGCAAGGCCAAAATGCAGGTGCAGGAAAGTCGAACTCGAGCGCTCATAGCTGTCCTCTCCAGCAGCCTTTCGGAAACCGAAAACAAGAGGAAAGGTGTGCACTCCTTTCGTCCTGGCTGGAGAGCAAGCTGGTGTTGACTTTGGCGCGGAAGCTGCAGCCGAAGCTGCTGTCGGTGAGGTCGATTGCAGGGGTACTAGCTGAAAGGCCAGAACCCGACGAAGCTGCTACCAAGCGCTGCGCTGATCCACTCCAGAATGGGAGGGAGGAAAAGCGTAGTCTGTAACATAGCCGCAGGGGAAGGTGGTGGGCTGTGCGACGTTGCCGAAGCGAACGACAGTGAGCTAGTGCGTGAAGCTGGGGCTGAGCATGTTGGAGAGCTTTAGCATCGTGTCCACCAGAGACCCGCACTCCTTCCCGTTTCTTTACTTGTTCTACATTTGATATACACTGCCAGGGCGAAGCGAAAAGGGGCGGCTAAATAGGCAGATGATAAGAAGCCAGACGGACAAAGTCCAATATGACGCTGAAGCAGCGCACCAGGTGTACATTTTTGCATTTTAATTTTGATAAGGCTGAGTGGAATTGCTTAGGGAAAAGCCTGATTATTATTGGACTGGCATAAGTGGAATGCTAGCAGAGCAGTAGCGCCCTTCCCTTCTTGCTAAATTGCACCCTTTCTGCAGGTTTCCCAAAGTTTGTCAGGCTGAATGTATGGACAGCATGAGTATACCAGCAAGTATGAGAATCCAGCAGCCGATTAAAGTAATCTAGTGCTGCATTACCCCTAGTGCACTAGGTAGTGTACTAGGTTTAGCGCACTAGCTAGTGCACTAACCTAGTGCATTAAAGTATGGAACGCTATTGCTAGTGCACTGGGTAGTGCACTAGGCTGTTATTTGAGCTATTTTATACGATGATGAAGATTAAATAAAGAGTGACCAGGCGCGTTTTGGCAAATTTATCTTGCGTGTGGGATCTTCAGAGTGTCAGGCCCCTTTTCGACCCAGGTGTATGTTATCGAAGGTATTGCTAGATCTTAAAATTGATAAAGCTATTGTGCCTCACAAAAACGTCCAATCGTTCTGATTCTTTTTGCATTGGAAAGAGCATAATCGAATTTAAGAAACTCGCGAGAAATTGCCCAAAAATAGCAGAACACGAGAGAAATTCACTCAAAATCATTTGTCCGAACTCCTTTTCCTGCTCCTTCTCCGCATCTATTCAATGGACGATAGTAGGCATTCAATTGGCCTACACTAATGGCATCAATTGTCAAGTCCAATGCATAGACTAATTATGCATATTGGGACGTGCAGCTGAGTGGTCAAGTGGCTTGTTCGTTTGACCTTAAAGGGACAATGCCAAAAAATGCACCTCCTCGGATCAAGCTCATATTTTTTTCGTGGGTACAGGGCACAAAGTTAGCGGGGCAAGGATATTTAGTTTTCTAAATTTTGACCAAAATTTTTGAGAAAAACAAGTATATGGCGCAAAGCGCAATAGGTGACCGCGGAGCGCTTACACCTTCACATGTAGCAAAAACCATAAATTAAGGAAAATTTCTGCTGTGAGAGTGAACATTGCATCTCAAAAGGAAAAGTATGTGGTTTCTCAACCATTTTCAAAAGTAAGCACAGATTTGAAATCGTTAAATACGACTTGTGAATAAAAAAAACTCAAGTGTTCTGTTCAATTATCAGCCGTTCAGCTGCTACTAATTATTGATGCTACTGTCATGTGTGAAAGTTCATCACTCAAGAGGGCAAGTATGTGGTTTCTCAACCATTTTAAAAAGTAAGCACAGATTTGGAATCGTTATATACAACTTGTGAACAAAAAAACTCAAGTGTTCAGTTCAATTATCAGCCGTTCAGCTGCTACTAATTATTGATGCTATTGTCATGCGTGAAAGTTTGTCACTCAAGAGGGCAAGTCTGTGGTTTCTCAACCGTTTTCAAAAGTAAGCACAGATTTGGAATTGTTATATACAACTTGTGAACAAAAAAACTCAAGTTGTCTGTGCAATTCTCAAGATTACAGGTGCTACAGCGCAAAAACTCTATATTGCAATTTTCAAGCCTTTCTACCCAAAAAAGTAATGTTTTAAATGCTCGGAAACCGGTTCCACCCCTCCAGATCTTCCTAAAATTGCATTACCTTTCAGGAAAAAAAAAGTTTGTCCCAATCCGTTGAGAATTCGCCCGTTCCCAGTATTTCCAGAAATACATACATATATATATACTAGTAATATGGGTCAGTGGCCGCGCTTCGCGCGGCCACCCTTCTCATTTCTTTAATTTTTCCTATTCTTTCCAACCTTATCATTTATTTATTTTTATTGCTATACATTATTGCTACACATAACAAAGATTACTTAAAAATATTGTTCAAAACCATCAAGTATTTAACTTTAGTTCAGCAGAGTACACATCAATAATCGATGAGCTTCTGTGTATGCTGCTGCTCAGCAATGCATACGAACACTTTAAAAGCAATCAGTGGTGCTTTACTCTAACTACTGCAGCCATCCTTACTAATCAATGCCTTGAAACATCAGCACCCTGAGTAGAGCTCAAATCGCGAAAATTGACTTCACTCAATGCGATTTTTTAATAAAATAATTTTGAAAAGTTGAAAAAGTAAATGAAAGGTCTTAAACAGAATTATTTTGCCTTCAATTGAAAAAAAAGTCCGACAAAAAAAGTCAAAAATTGGATGAGCAAGCAAGTTTCAAAGTGAAAAATGACCAAAATTGAGAACGTTTTCAATCACAATTTTTTTCAATGGAAAAATGGCGAGGACTTCCCTACATATGTTAAAGAACTCACTGAGATCTATCCAAAAAGCTATCATGTGCCACGATTTGATTAGAAACCATACGGCGCCAAGGCCATCCCGAAAATAGCATCACCCGTATATATATATATATACCAGGACAAAAGTTTAGTAACCTCTATAGACCGCGGAGCGGTCCTTCGGGCCGCTCCGCGGTCAAAAATCTCAAACTTTACATGTTGTAGCATAGGAAAAATGTAAAAAAATCATTAAAAAATCAGGAAGCCTTCTCCCATTTTCTCCCATTAATAGTGGCTGGATATAGCCAAAAGGCATACGTTTAGCCAAAAAAATCTATCAAAATCGATCTGCTGCGTTCCGCGCAGCCCAAAATGTGACTACTCCCTACATTTTGACTTACCCAGAAAGCTGATGTTTTAATTCAATTATTTAGTAAGCCTAATCGACAAATTAGGTTTGATTGGTTAAAGAGCCTAAACTTAGTCAAAACAATTATTTTATGATGGCGAAAAATTGGGTTCAAACCTGCCTCATACCAAAACTTTTTGCTTTTTATGTGTAAAAAGTGGACAAAATATGTGGTACCAACCATTGGCAAGCCAAAACTATTTTTGACCGCGGAGCGGCCCGAAGGGCCGCGCCGCGGTCTATAGAGGTTACTCAACTTTTGTCCTCATATATATATATGTATATATAGGTATCTGGAAGTGCTGGGCACGGGCGAATTCTCAACGGATCTGGACATACTTTTTTTTCCCTGAAAGCTATAATGTGCCGCTTGGATCCTGGAGGGGTGGAGCTGGTGCCGGACAATTAAAAACATTATTTTCCTGAGTAGGAAAAAGTTTTTCTTGAAAATTACCAGTTTCCTCTGTAGCATCTGAACGGCTGAGAATTGCACACAAGACTTGAGTTTTTTTGTTCACAAGTCGTAGATAGCGGTTCCAAATATGTGCTTACTTTTGAAAATGGTTGAGAAACCACAGACTTACCCTCTTGAGTGACAAACTTTCACGCACTGCAATAGCATCAATAATCAGTAACAGATGAACGGCTGAGATTTGAACAGAAGACCTGAGTTTTTTTGTTCACAAGTCGTAGATAGCGGTTCCAAATCTGTGCTTACTTTTGAAAATGGTTGAGAAACCACAGACTTACCCTCTTGAGTGACAAACTTTCATGCACGGCAATGTCATCAATAATCAGTAACAGCTGAACGGCTAAGAATTGCACAGACGACTTGAGTTTTTTTGTTCACAAGTCATATAGAGCGATTCCAAATCTGTGCTTACTTTTGAAAATGGTTGAGAAACCACAGACTTACCCTCTTGAGCCACAAACTTTCATGCATGGCAATGGCATCAATAATCAGTAACAGCTGAACGGCTCAGAATTGCACAGAGGACTTGAGTTTTTTTGTTCACAAGTCTTATATAGCGATTCCAAATCTGTGCCTACTTTCGAAAATGGTTGAGAAACCACAGACTTACCCTCTTGAGTGACAAACTTTCATGCATGGCAATGTCATCAATAATCAGTAACAGCTGAATGGCTCAGAATTGAACAGAAGACTTGAGTTTTTTTGTTCACAAGTCATATATAGCAATTCCAAATCTGTGCTTACTTTTGAAAATGGGTGAGAAACCATAGACTTGCCCTTTGGAGCAGCGAAATTTCATGCATTCATATTGTAAGCTGGAAGGTGGTGTGCTCCGCGGTCACCTATTGCGCTTTGCGCCATATACTTGTTTCTCCCAAAAATTCTGTTCCAGTGCACTTATTGTTTCATGATGTTACAGCATATTTTATTAAAAGTGGAAGAAATATCTGGTACCATTGGCAATCCTAAATTGAAGCTCTTTTCTCCCAAAAATTCGATTGCTCCGAGTTCAAAGTCAAAGAAATACATCTACTACTAGTGGAATCTGCTGAGCCACCTGCATTTTGTTTTAGCGCGCAATGGAAAGAGCCACTGAACTGAGCGCTGAAACAATATGCAACTGTCTTAGAAGCAGATTCCACTAGTAGTTGATGTATTTCTTTGACTTTGAACTCGGAGCAATCGAATTTCGGGGAGAAAAGAGCTTCAATTTAGGCTTGCCGATTTAGTATTCTTGGCTGTCACCAAAAGATGCGCAGCATCATTTCATGCCATAATTCAGCACATTTCATTGAAAGACTAGTGATTTTTGGTTTTTGACTGCGGAGCCGCTCTAGGGGCTATAGAGTTGGCCACGTTAGTTTGCCATGTTAGGTCTTACATGGCCGGGGCCGTTCGAATTTTCAACGGATCTTGAAATATTTTTTATTCGCGACAATTTTGAAAATCATGTCAAAATTATTCCTATTTGTTCAAGTTTGAGATCTCGAGAACTACTAAACCGATTTGCAAATTTCAAAAAGCATCATGCTCAGAATGAGCTACTTTCTGCTGATTGAACTAGTCACGGCTTCCAAAACGGAATCCAGAATGCCGTATTTTAGTTTTTCATTAATTCAAAGCACTTCGCAGTCTCCATTGCGCTTTGCGCCATTATACAGGGCTGGTACCGAAATACTTGTGATTTTGTTTTGCGTTATATTACTGGTTGAAAAGCGATTATTTTTCAATTTGAAAGGGTAGTAACTGCTGCGATGGCCTTGGGGTAAGGCAAATGTGCACCCATTCAAAATCACAGATATTTCGGTACCAGCCCTGTGGCAATTTTATAACCGATACTAAGTGCCCTATGTTATAACATGGGCAAAATAAAGAGTGTATGAGAAAAAGTCATAATATTTCTTTATGTCACTTGCTCAGGGCATGTTTTTTATGTTTTAGGGTCAAAATTTTGTGACAAATCCATAAATGTGTGTCGCATGCGCAGGAAAATGAAGTCCTGGCGAGGTATTCTTGATTTTATTTGAAAAACAAAAGGCCCAAAAAGTAGTGTTTTCAAACTTATCGCTGTTATCCAAATGCTAAGCCTTAAATTACAAATCTATGGTAACAACTATGCTCCTCTAATCATAAACTTCCTTTAAATTTGGTGGAGAAAATGCTGAAAATATATGTTCGTTCCAGTAAATCACAATTTTAAAATTTATAAAAAGTAAGGTTTGTTTAATCAAGCACTACGGCAGCAGTTTAAAGCTTCGAGCTGAGATATTTTGGGGAATTTCAACGTATACTCATTTTATAGTCACAAAAAATTTTTGGGCCTCAGTTCGCCACCCTCTCATGAAACTGGTCTTACGACAGCCTTTTTGTGAGGTGTGAGAATTTTTGGACGTTGACAGCGCCCGAGTTATGAATGGGCAATCGAGTTTTTGAATGGTTGCATGTCGCGAGCTAGAACTTGTTGGATATTGGATGAAGTCTATAACATATATATATATATATATATATGTATATATATATATATATATATATATATATATATATCAATCGAAAGCTCTAGTTGAGATCTCGATGAACAAAATCGTGAAATTTTGAGTTTTGCCCTGGTATTTTAGAAATTTTGAAAAAACCTGCAAAAAATGGTATAAAAAATGACATCTCCAAATTTAAAGTGTTCCCATTTTAGAACAAAAACAAAATTCGAAAATCCAAGAATTACGTGTTTGAGCAATTTGTTTCAGCTATCCAATGGTGTTATTTTTGGCATAGGTTTTTTGGAGACATTTCTCAATCAATTCACGTTTGTGGAACACATTTTGTTCGATTCTGTCCTCTACCCATTAAGTGATGTTTCAATGCAGTGAAACTGCACAGTTTTACATGTTCGGCTGTTTAATATGTTTCGCTATCTAAATTAATGCTCAGGTAGTCCTTCCTAGGACGTGACAGTGCTCTAGGTTTTGAATGGGTAGCAATGGAATTCCTAGGGCACGACAGCGCCCTAGTTATGAATGGGTGATCGAGTTTTTGGGTGGTTGCATGTCACAAGGTTCAATGCCTTAGATGTTGAATGAAACCATGGACATTTATACACCAATCGACTGTTTGAAGCCTTGTTCATGTGGCAAGTAAATATTAAATATCTCTTCCACATGGCCAAGATCTAGACAAGTCTAAAATGCTACAGCATGAGCCGCTTATGAAGTGTCAATCATCAAAAAGAACTAGAATAGGTGTGACAAAATCGTGATATATTTTGATATATATTATAAACCATTTTGAGTTAAAATTTTTAACAGGTTCATCTACAAAAAATCCACTGATCATTCACAAGCAGGCGGCAATTTTGGCACAAAGAGGACAAAATTAGTGAAAGATAAAATAGAAAAAATTACTTGTGAAATAAGAAAATATGTTAAAATGTAAGTAAACACTTTAAATTATGATAAAAAAAATTCTGAATTTTTAGGCATGATGAAATTATAAACTAACTGAGGAACAAGAAAATTAACAAGAAAATTCAGCAAAATTGAAATTAAATCAAAAATAGAATGCTCGCATATTCAGCATGATCAATTTTCATTCGAATCTGAATCATGCTTCAATTTTGACATGAATTTTCAACATTTTATAGTTCTATGAATAAGTAAGGTTCAAAAATATCTTTTAAGCAAAAACTGAAGACAAATAAAATGGAATAATCAGGGTGACGGGGTTCCTGCCATAAATTGCTGCCTGCTTATGAATGATCAGTGCATTTTGTAGATGAACCTGTTAAAAATTTTAACTCAAAATGGTTTATAATATATATCAAAATATATCACGATTTTGTCACACCTAGTCTAGTTCTTTTTGATGATTGACACTTCATAAGCGGCTCATGCTGTAGCATTTTAGACTTGTATATATATCAATCGAAAGCTCTCAATGAGATCTAGATGGACAAAATCGTGAAATTTTGATTTTGGCCTTAGAAGTTAAGAAATATCGAAAAAAACCTGGTAAAACCTAATATTTCAATTTATTGAAACTGCGCAGCTTTTCATGCAATAGGTTTGAGCTTCATGGATCATGGAATTACTTACAAAAGAACAACACCAAGCGTTCGTGTGGCAAGAAAATATGTCTTCCACATGGCCAAGATCTAGACAAGACAAAAATGCTACAGCATGAGCCGCTTATGAATTGTCAATCATCAGAAAGAACAAGACAAGGTGTGACAAAATCGTGATCAATTTTGATTTAAATTATAAACCATTTTGAGTCAAAATTTTAACAGGTTCTTCTACAAAATTCACTGATCAATCATTCATAAGCAGGCGGTAGTTTTGGAACAATGAGGACAAAATTAGTGAAAGATAAAATAGAAAATACAATTGAAATCAAAAAATATGTTAAAATAGCTTTGAAGTTAAATAAAAGAAATTTTTCTGCATTTTCGGTCATGATGGTCTTTTGTTGTATTTTCTATTTTATCTTTTACTAATTTTGTCTTCTTTGTGCCAAAATTGTCGCCTGCTTAAGAATGAATAATCAGTGGATTTTGTAGATGAACTGCTAAAATTTTGACTCAAAATGGTTTATAATTTAAATCGAAATTGATCACGGTTTCATTACACCTTGTCTTGTTCTTTCTGATGATTGACAATTCATAAGCGGCTCATGCTGTAACCTTTTAGTCTTGTAACAGCAAAAATTAAAAAATAGCTTGCTTCTTTGAGCAAAACAAGGGACATAAGCTATAACTTCTGCCTTATGTATGAGCAGTGACGGTTTTAAATGAAATTTCTGCTCAAAATGATTTCTCAATTCAAATCAAAATGTATCACGATTGCTTTGCACCTTGATTTTTGACCGCGGAGCGGCCCGAAGGGCCGCTCCGCGGTCTATAGAGGTTACTCAACTTTTGTCCTCATATATATGTATATATATATATATGTATATATTGGGCTGGCGCGAGCGAGCGTTAGCGAAGTGTCAGCGCCCAGCCCCTCTTTTCGACCCAGGTGTATGTTTTGAGGGTTATTGCTAGATCTTAATTTTGATAAGGCTCTAGCGCCTCAGAGGAAGCTTCAATCTTTCTGATTCTTTTTGCATTGGAAAGAGCAACATCGATTTGACTATAGTTTCTTTTTTGACTTTTGCATAAAACTAATTATTTTCCCATGAAAAATGCAAAAAACCATGTGTCCGAACTCCTTCTCCTTCTCCTTCTTCTTCTCCTTCTCCTCCGCATCTATTCAATGGACGATAGTAGGTATTCATTTCGTCCCCCCCCCCCCCTTCCCCTTCCCCGGGTCCCTGAGCCCCAAGTTTTTATTTAATTTTAGCTCTTCATTTACGCAATGAGTCATACGGACCAGTGGTGTAGTGGTGAAAGCGGCTTTCCTTGACTTTTTTCTCGAGGCAATTGCAAATTTTGGAGAAAAGAGCCCCAAATTTGGCCTGCCGATGGTACCAGTTATATATATATGTATATATTTCTGGAAATGCTGGTCCTCACCGAATTCTCAACGGATTGGGACAAACTTTTTTTTTCCTGAAAGGTAATGCAATTTTAGGAAGATCTGGAGGGGTGGAACCGGTTTCCGAGCATTTGAAACATTACTTATTTGGGTAGAAAGGCTTGAAAATTGCAATATACAGTTTTTGCGCTGTGTCTCCTGTAATCTTGAGAATTGCACAGAAGACTTGAGTTTTTTTGTTCACAAGTCATATATAGCGATTCCAAATCTGTGCTTACTTTTGAAAATGGTTGAGAAACCACAGACTTACCCTCTTGAGTGACAAACTTTCATGCACGGCAATGGCATCAATAATCAGTAACAGCTGAACGGCTCAGAATTGCACAGAGGACTTGAGTTTTTTTGTTCACAAGTCATATATAGCGATTCCAAATCTGTGCTTACTTTCGAAAATAGTTGAGAAACCACAGACTTACCCTCTTGAGTGACAAACTTTCACGCATGGCAATGGCATCAATAATCAGTAACAGCTGAACGGCTCAGAATTGAACAGAAGACTTGAGTTTTTTTGTTCACAAGTCATATATAGCGATTCCAAATCTGTGCTTACTTTTGAAAATGGGTGAGAAACCATAGACTTGCCCTTTGGAGTGGTGAAATTTCATGCATTCATCTTGTAAGCTGGAAGGTGGTGTGCTCCGCGGTCACCTATTGCGCTTTGCGCCATATACTTGTTTGATCTTTTTGATGATTGAAAATTCATAAGCTTCTCATGCTGTAGCATTTTAGTCTTGTGTATATATGAGGACATAAAGTGATTCATCTATAAAGACCGCTCTATAAATTTATAAATCAAAATTTAAAATATAAATTAAAATTTAACCATCGATAAATTTGGAATAAACATAAAACAAGTAAGTTTCATTAGCAATTAATTGGACAGAAAAAGTTCAAAAATGAATATGCAATGCGGCCGTTGTCCCGTCCACTGCGCATTGCCTTGTGCTGGCACTACACACCGCCGTCTTTCATCACAGTCACACTGCACTGATCGCCATTTCATCTCCGCTCAATCTCAAAGAATCGCCATGCATTCTTTGAGAACCATCAAATGCCTCGCCTTTTTTTAAACCTCTGCTAAAACTATCCATTCCATCATCACTTTTCCAAAAAAGCAAATAAATTCCAACAATGACTTAGCCCTTTCACTCAAACCATTTAAGTTGAATCCTGCTATTTTTCAAAAACTAAACAAACTATATTCGCATTGTCAAACAGTTATACATTTAACTTTGAAGACGAATATCAGTATACAGTCACGAATGAACCAACACTGATGCTTTTTAATGAAGACTAATTTATTGGTCTATGCAATCCAAGTCAATGTTGCAGGTCTCAGGGCACGATGAATGGGAATATCTCCAAAGGTTTCACCGTCAGCGCAGGGAAAGTGTTCCGATTACGGCACCAACAACTAGGAGCATTGACTCTTTTGACTACTTTGAATTCGCTCTGCCTTATTCTACTTTACTGGCAAAGTAATTTTCACCAAACCCCGCCTGCCTTCTCCAACTACCAGTAAGTTTGGCTACTTTGACTCTGCTCTCCCTTCTGCTACTTTAATGGCCAAGTAACTTCCCCCAAGCCCGGCCTATGCAAGTATCTTTAACAAAGCTGCTATCGTCCATAGTGCATGCGTTTACCCGTGTTCCATGGACAGATTATAATAGGTAACAGAAAATTGAGGGTTAAGAAGGTTTATGCCTTTATTGTACTAGACTACTTTAATCAATGCCGGATCGCATTGCTTTAGGTTGCGTTTAGCGTATTTGCAAGCAAAGGAATACGAGATATTGGGACATTCAAACCCTGGCAGCATCTTGACCAGAAGACTAATTCATACATACAGCCTTCTGAAGGCGCATTTATTAGCAAATCAAGTGAAAACATTTTTGAAAAAAGTAGAAAGAAATTTACCATGTCCAAAATAATGTTCAAAAACTGTAGGCATCCTCGCGGGGCTGAATCGCAATGCCATCTAGCGGCTGAACTGAGAAAGTGTCTCCAATCAGCGCTGGAAATCCGGACAACAGATCGATTTCACGCTATCAAAGACCTGGTCCACCACTGTGCACCCTCAACCATACCAATCAAACGCTACCTCAATAAAGACGAGTATAAGGTTCAAGAAACCTTTTGCATTCATAGTTCCTTATAATTTGAGCCAGATTTTCCTCCTCTACCCAGTGGAATGACTGCAGAGGAGCATTTATCCATTGGCGGGCGCCAACAGTGACTGCATACTGGTGACACTGGGCATCGGCGGGGACATCAAAGCTGAGCAGGCCTTCCGCAGGGACTTCCCGCACTGCCGTTTCTACGGCGCCGACCCAACGCCCATGCTGGGCCTGGCCTATCATACTGTTCCCTCATTTCAATCCCATCCTACTTCTCAGAGTGCTGCTAGGGGCTACTGGGAAATTGCACTGGGGACATCAGAGCAGAGCAGGCCTTCCGCAGGGACTTCCCGCACTGCCATTTCTACGGCGCCAACCCAACGCCCATGCTGGGCCTGGCCTATCATACTGTTCCCTCATTTCAATCCCATCCTACTTCTCAGAGTGCTGCTAGGGGCTAGTGGGAAATTGCACTGGGGACATCAGAGCAGAGCAGGCCTTCCGCAGGGACTTCCCGCACTGCCATTTCTACGGCGCCGACCCAACGCCCATGCTGGGCCTGGCCTATCATACTGTTCCCTCATTTCAATCCCATCCTACTTCTCAGAGTGCTGCTAGGGGCTAGTGGGAAATTGCACTGGGGACATCAGAGCAGAGCAGGCCTTCCGCAGGGACTTCCCGCACTGCCGTTTCTATGGCGCCGACCCAACGCCCATGCTGGGCCTGGCCTATCATACTGTTCCCTCATTTCAATCCCATCCTACTTCTCAGAGTGCTGCTAGGGGCTAGTGGGAAATTGCACTGGGGACATCAGAGCAGAGCAGGCCTTCCGCAGGGACTTCCCGCACTGCCGTTTCTATGGCGCCGACCCAACGCCCATGCTGGGCCTGGCCTATCATACTGTTCCCTCATTTCAATCCCATCCTACTTCTCAGAGTGCTGCTAGGGGCTAGTGGGAAATTGCACTGGGGACATCAGAGCAGAGCAGGCCTTCCGCAGGGACTTCCCGCACTGCCATTTCTACGGCGCCGACCCAACGCCCATGCTGGGCCTGGCCTATCATACTGTTCCCTCATTTCAATCCCATCCTACTTCTAAGAGTGCTGCTAGGGGCTAGTGGGAAATTGCACTGGGGACATCAGAGCAGAGCAGGCCTTCCGCAGGGACTTCCCGCACTGCCATTTCTACGGTGCCGACCCAACGCCCATGCTGGGCCTGGCCTATCATACTGTTCCCTCATTTCAATCCCATCCTACTTCTCAGAGTGCTGCTAGGGGCTAGTGGGAAATTGCACTGGTGACATCAGAGCAGAGCAGGCCTTCCGCAGGGACTTCCCACACTGCCATTTCTACGGCGCCGACCCAACGCCCATGCTGGGCCTGGCCTATCATACTGTTCCCTCATTTCAATCCCATCCTACTTCTCAGAGTGCTGCTAGGGGCTAGTGGGAAATTGCACTGGGGACAACAGAGCAGAGCAGGCCTTCCGCAGGGACTTCCCGCACTGCCATTTCTACGGCGCTGACCCAACGCCCATGCTGGGCCTGGCCTATCATACTGTTCCCTCATTTCAATCCCATCCTACTTCTCAGAGTGCTGCTAGGGGCTAGTGGGAAATTGCACTGGGGACATCAGAGCAGAGCAGGCCTTCCGCAGGGACTTCCCGCACTGCCATTTCTATGGCGCCGACCCAACGCCCATGCTGGGCCTGGCCTATCATACTGTTCCCTCATTTCAATCCCATCCTACTTCTCAGAGTGCTGCTAGGGGCTAGTGGGAAAATGCACTGGGGACATCAGAGCAGAGCAGGCCTTCCGCAGGGACTTCCCGCACTGCCATTTCTACGGCGCCGACCCAACGCCCATGCTGGGCCTGGCCTATCATACTGTTCCCTCATTTCAATCCCAACCAACGTCTCAGAGTGAGGCTAGAGGGGCGTGGGAGATTGCACTTGGGACAGCAGAGCAGAGCAGGCCTGCCGCAGTGACTTCCCCCACTGCCATTTCTACGGCGCCGACCCAACGCCCATGCTGGGCCTGGCCTATCATACTGTTCCCTCATTTCAATCCCATCCTACTTCTCAGAGTGCTGCTAGGGGCTAGTGGGAAATTGCACTGGGGACATCAGAGCAGAGCAGGCCTTCCGCAGGGACTTCCCGCACTGCCATTTCTACGGCGCCGACCCAACGCCCATGCTGGGCCTGGCCTATCATACTGTTCCCTCATTTCAATCCCATCCTACTTCTCAGAGTGCTGCTAGGGGCTAGTGGGAAATTGCACTGGTGACATCAGAGCAGAGCAGGCCTTCCGCAGGGACTTCCCGCACTGCCATTTCTACGGCGCCGACCCAACGCCCATGCTGGGCCTGGCCTATCATACTGTTCCCTCATTTCAATCCCATCCTACTTCTCAGAGTGCTGCTAGGGGCTAGTGGGAAATTGCACTGGGGACATCAGAGCAGAGCAGGCCTTCCGCAGGGACTTCCCGCACTGCCATTTCTACGGCGCCACCACGCCCATGCTGGGCCTGGCCTATCATACTGTTCCCTCATTTCAATCCCATCCTACTTCTCAGAGTGCTGCTAGGGGCTAGTGGGAAATTGCACTGGGGACATCAGAGCAGAGCATGCCTTCCGCAGGGACTTCCCGCACTGCCATTTCTATGGCGCCGACCCAACGCCCATGCTGGGCCTGGCCTATCATACTGTTCCCTCATTTCAATCCCATCCTACTTCTCAGAGTGCTGCTAGGGGCTAGTGGGAAATTGCACTGGTGACATCAGAGCAGAGCAGGCCTTCCGCAGGGACTTCCCACACTACCATTTCTATGGCGCCGACCCAACGCCCATGCTGGGCCTGGCCTATCATACTGTTCCCTCATTTCAATCCCATCCTACTTCTCAGAGTGCTGCTAGGGGCTAGTGGGAAAATGCACTGGGGACATCAGAGCAGAGCAGGCCTTCCGCAGGGACTTCCCACTGCCATTTCTATGCGCCACCCAACGCCCATGCTGGGCCTGGCCTATCATACTGTTCCCTCATTTCAATCCCATCCTACTTCTCAGAGTGCTGCTAGGGGCTAGTGGGAAAATGCACTGGGGACATCAGAGCAGAGCAGGCCTTCCGCAGGGACTTCCCGCACTGCCATTTCTACGGCGCCGACCCAACGCCCATGCTGGGCCTGGCCTATCATACTGTTCCCTCATTTCAATCCCATCCTACTTCTCAGAGTGCTGCTAGGGGCTAGTGGGAAATTGCACTGGGGACATCAGAGCAGAGCAGGCCTTCCGCAGGGACTTCCCGCACTGCCATTTCTACGGCGCCGACCCAACGCCCATGCTGGGCCTGGCCTATCATACTGTTCCCTCATTTCAATCCCATCCTACTTCTCAGAGTGCTGCTAGGGGCTAGTGGGAAATTGCACTGGGGACATCAGAGCAGAGCAGGCCTTCCGCAGGGACTTCCCGCACTGCCATTTCTACGGCACTGACCCAACGCCCATGCTGGGCCTGGCCTATCAGACTGTTCCCTCATTTCAATCCCATCCTACTTCTCAGAGTGCTGCTAGGGGCTAGTGGGAAACTGCACTGGAACAAGTAGACACCCATGAGGATGTCGGCTGCAGAAAAAGGGAGGAGTTTTGCTGCAATCAATGCATGCCAGCCCCACTCTGGCTGTTTTGGCATTGTTGGAAAGGAGCGAAAAAAGCTGGGAAACAATTGTTGGGCGTTTAAGCAATGAGATAAGCTATGGCAGGAGCTGGGCGGGACGTTCTCTGCCGTTGCTGTGGGAGCCAGCACAGGTCGCCAGACCATGTCCATCTACACGTATGCCAGTGCCAGTGTGCCTGTGTGGGTAAAGCAGGGCAGGGGAATGTGCAGGGGTGTGGGAAAAGGAAGCGGCTACCAAGCGGTGGAGGTGGAAACTCGAAGCCTGGTGGACTACCTGGGCAAGGATTTGAAGCTAGGTGGGCAGACCATAGACCACCTTTGGATGGACGTGGAAGGGGCCGAGTATCCCATCACTCGAAAGCTCATCCTTACCAATGCTCTGGACGAGGCCCGACTATCTTTCTGCCAGGTTCCGCTTGCATACTGCTAAAAAAAATGTGTATTACAATAACAAAAAAAATATTCTCAATTATCGTTTGGAATTTTTGAAAACTTCAAAAAATTTATCCTAGGGCGATCCTAGGGCGAATTTTTGTCTTGCTTTTTTTTTTTCGTAAAATGTATGAAGAAATATAGATTAAATTGATATTTCACGGTATTTAATCCATTGCTGGACATTGGAATGCTGGAAGTTTTCCGAGAACAAAGGCATTGCAGTGGAATGTGGAGTTTCACAGACCGCATAAGAAGGCGCTGTTCAATCAGACGGTGCACAAGTTTGACGCGATGCTGGCTGAACTGGTGGACAGGAGTATCCTACCGCTGTACATGGATTTGGCCGGACATCTGCGTGTCTTCTTCTTTAACTTTGCCAGCAAAGCTTGCCTTGCCAAGTATATTGATTGTCGTTAGCTTTCAGCAGTTCCTTTTCTGCTTTTGCCATGCAGAAAATGCGATACTTTCATTTCACTTCATAGTTCCACTTCGCTTGCAACTCTGTTTTGACAGCCGTTTACTCGTAGTAAAGATCAATAAGTCAATCAATTTACTGCTGGAAATGCTTTAGTTTAATTGAATGGCATGGTTGTTTAATCGACGGCTAAGTGCATGCATCACTTTGGATGAAAGAATCATGACGTCTTTCAAAACCTTCCAAGTATATTATTATAAATCAACTATTTATTCATGGAATTAACAATCTGAGTAATTCTATACCTTGAAGCAAGCCAGAAATACAAAATAAAATGCATACCAATACTAAAGCGCAAAGCACGCAACTGTTGGCTCATTTAACAGCTAGATCCAACTGTCCATAGCAAACTAGAAAAGCCAGAGGAGCAATACCACAGAATTTCTAGTTCTCTCTTATAATCATGACCCTGTTCACCCTGTTCAATGCAAGTCAACACGTTTGTACACTTCTGGGCTGACTCCCACAATCCCCCCCAACGCTTTTGCCCCCCACCCACGGGGGGTCACCCCCCCCCCCCCCCCTGTGCTGCTTCAGCATCATTATGGACTTTGTACGTCTGGACCTTATCATCTACCTATTTAGCCGCCCCCTTTGGCTTTGCTCGACCAGTGTATATCAACATGTAGAACTAGTAAAAGAATGGAAGGAGTGCTGGTTCCTGGCGGACACGATGCTTAAGATCTCCAGCATGCTCAGCTTCACGCACTAGCTCACCGCCGTCCATCGCTTCGGCGACATCGCACAGCCCAACACCCTTCCCAGCGGCATTGTTACAGACTACGCTTTTCCTCCCTCCCATCCTGGAGTGGATTAGCGCAGCGCTTGGTAGCAGCTTCATTGGGTTCTGGCTTTTCAGCTAGTACCCCTTCAATCGACCTCACCGACAGCAGCTTCGGCTGCAGCTTCCGTGCCAAGTCAACACCAGCTTGCTCTCCAGCCAGGACGAAAGGAGTGCACACCTTTCATCTGGTTTTCGGTTTCCAAAAAGGCTGCTGGAGAGGACAGCTATGAGCGCTCGAGTTTGACTTTCCTGCACCTGCATTTTGGCCTTGCTGCCAATCTGCCTCAGCCAGTACTCATCACTTCAACTTTTGACTTTGAAGCAGCAATCGGCATTCGAAAACCTTTCGGTGTTTTTTCGCTTTCGCAGCTCAGTTTGACTGCGATCTCAGCTTGTTTACTGCAAGAGCGGGCATTGACGCTGCAAGCGTCGATCTACAGCCTGCAGTGAACCAAGCTTATCAGGCCTAGGCTGCAGTGAGCCTAGGGCCTTCGACTGCCTCCGCTCTCTTGTTTTCCCACCCTCTGCAGGAGGCACTGATTGCAACAGTCCTCTCCCAGTATACAGCGACGGCTGCGCTGGGTCCAGGGGTTGCAAGGTAAATAGGTCGACGGACCTGCCCCTTGCCTACAGAGCTGGAGAAGAGCGATAGCAGCACCCGGCGCTTGAGCTACTGCTACTCGTGGGGATATGCGCCTGATAAAGGGCATATGGACGGCCATTCCTCAAAGAGGCCCCCCACAACTCAACAGTTGCAAGAGCTTATCTTGTAACTCAAACAAACCCAACCTAGGGCGGGCCCTGCTTGAGGGCCCTTAATCAGCTCCCGCACGCTCCCATAAAAAGGGGCCTGCGGTGGCCAGTCTCTCACTTGCTCTCTCTCTCTCTCGATCGCTCTCTCACTCAGCTACCCCATCGTCTCTACGTTCGTCTCATGCGAGCCATGCGTCCCTCTTCTACCCCCTCCAAGGCTTCCAAGGCTTCGAAGGTTCCCCGGTCGCCATCCGGCATGGTGAAGGCCACCAAGTCTAAGAAGAAGGTGGTGAAGACGCCGGTGCAGCCGGACTCCACGGTGGAGTTGGTGGAGAAGAGGAAGAAGCCCGCGCCCAACCCCGGCTCCGAGACCGAGTCCTCGCTCAGCTCCGCGTCCTCCGGCGAAGTCCACCCTCCTCTCTCTCCTCGTCCTAGCTCTCCTAACGACAATCGTGTCTTCAACACTTGGCTGTATGGGCAGCAAGTGGCTGGAGAGGAGATGAGTGAGGATATGGTGGAGGCTCTGGAAGCAGTGGAGGCGGCCTTGAAGGAGACCGAAGGCGAGGCCGTCCTGACGCCCGGAGGAGATCTCCACGAGTCCGGAGAGGAGGAGGAGACGGACGGCGCGGAGGAGAAGGACGGGACGGAGGAGACGGGAGGCGAGGCGACTCCGGACACGTCCCTGGAGGAGGGGTCCCTCATCGTCGTGGACGAGGACTCGGAGGCCCAGGAGGAGCCGGAGGAAGCCCCTCCGATCCTGGAAGCCGAGGTCACCGTCCACACGGACCCCGACACCGAGGCCTACGACCCCGCCGAGCCTCTCTCCCCCATCTTCCCGGCAGAGGCCCTCCCTCCGCCCCTCTCTCCGACCCCCGCCCCTCCGGCGGCTTCGCCGCCCCCCACTCAACGCCCCACCTCTCTGCCCCTCTCCAAGGGCGCCCTGAAGGTGGTGGCCACGCCGGCGGCCAACGGAGGAGAGTGGAGGAAGGCGCGACCGGAACGACGCGCGCCCCCTCCTCCTCCCTCCTTCCCCCCTCCCCCGCCCCCAAAGGCAGTCTCCCCTCCCCTTCCCCTGCCTCCCCCTCCAACGGCGCAGGAATGCTGGGCGGATCGCGCTCTGGAAGGAGCTCCGCCGCCCCCACCCCCCGCCCCTCAGGAGGCTAAGGAAGCCTCCGCTCCGGCGGCGGCGGATCCGGTGCCCGAGGAGGAGGAGAAGAAGGAGGAGAAGGAGGAGGAGAAGGAGGAGGAGAAGGAGGAGCCCTTCCCACCCCCGCTCCTGGACGAAGTCTCCAGCGCCGTTCGGGTAGGCATCTTTACCCATCTGAGTGGCTGTAGGAAGGAGGGTGTAAGGCTGCACAGCCTTCCCAAGTGGGTGCCAGAGCGAGCTCTGACAGAGAAGGAAGGGCAGGAGGACCTTGAAGAAAGGTTGGCGGCTGCGGAGGAGGTGCGTCGACGCTGCGTGGACATCATCTCCTGCTTCCAGCAGATGCTGCGGGAGTCGGAGGATGAAAGGGACCTCTTGAAGAAGGAGGTCCAGGACATGCGAGAGGTCTACGAGATGAACGAGAGGCTTCGCGACTACAACCATGACCTCGGCAAGGACCTTGAAGGCACTCGAAGACGCCTTTCCAACCTCTACAAGAGCCTCAAAGCGCCCCAGGGTCACCCCTTCAGTTTGCAGGTTTCGGAGCTGACAGCCCGGAACCAGCAGCTGACGCAGGAGGTGGCCCACCTCCAGCGCCTCCTCTCAGGCACGGTCGACCAACAGCAGCGCCTGATGCAGCTGGAGGCGGAGAACGCAACGTTGGAGGCGACCCAGCTCTCCCACCAGGAGCACCTGGACATCATCAAGGAGCTGGACACCAACATCGCCCACAAGAAGGCCCTCTCCGAGATCTACGAACACGTCACCCAGATCAACCAGAAGTTCGTGGGTCTCCCTCCCTTCCGCTTCTACTCCGCCACCGGCGACCACGCCGTCAACCGGGCCCTCCGTCATGAGGCCAACGCTGAAGCCAAGGCGGAGGAGGCAACGGAGGAGGAGGGGAGGGAGGAGGCCGAGCCGAAGGTGGAGGAGAAGAGGGCGGTGAAGAAGGGCACGGAGGCCCGCGGCTCCACGCACTACGCGGAGATCTCCATCACCGCCAAGGTCGCCACCAAAGTCGCCCTCCACTCCCCCTTCCCCCCTTCCCCCACCCTCAGTCTCTTGCGCGTCGCAGGAAGTCAAGACCACCAACTACACCCTCCGCGCCAGGGCGGGAAAGGCCTCCCCAAAAGGCCGCCCCCCAAGCCCTCATCCTCAACCGCGCCAGCCAAGACACCCCTCCCAAGAGACGTCGCGGGGAAAGCGGAAGGTACCCAAACAATCCTCCCTTTCTTTCGCACAGCACTTGCACGTCTCTTGCACACCTCTTCTTGAACCGGCACTGCACTTCCATCTTGCACCTTCAACTCTACTGCGTCTGGAAAAAGGCTCCTTCTTGAAGCTCGACCCCGCCCGTGGAACCGCCTCTTCGAGCAGGCGGTTGGACGGCTCCCGCGGGGAGCGCAGCCAAAGCCGCCCCCGGTCCCCACGCCGGGAGGAGCGGCGGAGCCCCACCTGGAAGTCGGACGGACTGCGGCCGGAGGACGTGTGGTTGGAGCCGCCACCTTCTACGCTCCCCCCTCGTTCCTTCGCCCCAAACCCCCTCTTCCCTAAGACTCGGGAGGCTCTGTTGGAGCGCCTGCAGTCCTTTGCCCGCCAGTAGTGCTGCTTAGTGTAGTGCCAGTCTGCTGGTTTAGAAAATATAGCCTCCTATTCGCCGCTTCCTCACAAATCAGCAATCGACAGAAAGCTAATCGTCCGATTCTGGACTAACAACTCATCTCAATCAAGTAAAACCCAAAGAGAGAGTGTAAAGAAGTAAAGAGAGAGAGAGAGAGCGCCCCCAAAACTTCCCAATCGCAGAGAGGATTGAGAGACTGAGCCTGAGCTGTAGGCGTGTTAGGGACACGCGTTCCTTCCACACTGCCATTTTTGCTAAGAAAAGACTCTTTGAGCAGAAATGCAGAGCGCAGAAGAGCTCAAGTGCGGAAGATGCGAAAAGCCAATTCCCAGCGAATTGGTCGTCCAGTGCAGGGACTGCATGCAACCTTTGTGTGCACCCTGTACGATGGATGAAGCTACCGGTGGCCTCCTAGGAGACCACGCAGCTGGAATGGAGCACCTCAACGCCACTCTCGTGCGACGAGGCGCCCACTACTGCTGCCGCCAGTGCGCCAACCGAGAAGGCTACACCTGGCAGAACCTTTTGGTTCAGCTCGTCGTTCAGGGCACCTTCGAACCCTCCACCATCGCCAGCTACTGCGAAGCAGCAACCCAGGTCCTGGGCTCTGAGCTGGCTAAAGGGCTGGAAGACCAGTGCCTCATCGCCTACCAGGAAATCGCCTCCAAACTATCTCCGGCCAGCCGAGAGCAGTCACCGGTGACTGTGCACTCAGGAGGAGAGGCTGGAAGAGAGGCGACCCCTGGAAGGCAGGAGGGAGGAGGAAGTCCGCCTGAGCAAGGAGCGACAGCTGGAGGCGCCCTATGGGGGCCTCAGTGGACGGAACCTCGGCATCCTACGCCTCCTATGGACTCTACCGAAGACTCTTCAGCCACACCACAGGAGTCCCAAGACAAGGTGTTGGCTTATGAGGAGGTGTCAGAGGAGTATTCGCGAGTGACGTTCGAGCTCTACCATCTGCAAGACTACCTGGACACTCTGAACCCCGAGAGCGAGGAGCATTGCGCGGTCACCAGCAGCATGGCTCATCTAGTGGAGAGAGTCGACGCTCTGGAAGCCGTGCTGCAAGAAGCAGGCAGAGTGGCCTTTGAGGTGGACGAGGCGTCGCTGTTTCGTGCCGCAGGCGTAACACAGCCCTGCAGCCCTGAAGAACAGCAGTTGGCCCTCCCACCAACATCTCCTCCTCTTCCTCTGGAGGAAGGGCCGGAGTCCATCGCTCTACGCCAACAGAGGGAGCGAGCGGTGGTTCCACGGCCTCTCGGCACTGTGGCCAGTGGCGGCCCAGCGCCACCCCTCGCCGGCCTCCAAGGAGGCCAAGGGCAACTTGCAGGCGAGCAAGCTCTGGTCCAGCGACCCCCTGGTCATCTTGTCCACCCCCTGACGCCGCATGCGGGCCGCACAACGCCCCCAAGGACAGCCTACGGGACGCCTCCGATCCGCCCGCACAGCTCCCCTCCACAGATGCAGCGCACGCCGCCAGCCATCAGCTACCAGGAGGGGAATCGGAGGCCTCAAGGCCCCTCTCTTGCAGTGGTGCAGCGACAGTACGGGCAGGTGGCCCAGAGAGGCGAGATAGGAGCTCCAGTCCCCTTCCCGCCGGACCTCTGGATGCCGCCTCCCCAGCTCTTCTCGCCACCACCGCCCTACCGCTCTGGAGCGTCCAGTCGCCCATCCTCTCCCGCCTCTCATCTACAGCAGAGGGGAAGAGGGAGCTCTCCGGGCCAGCGGACTCAGAACCTCTTCTCTCTGAGGCCTGCTCGCTTCGACCCCCCGAGAGCCATTGAAGGAAGGCCAGCTCCGCCTGGCCTGCCGCCCTTTCCGGCGGTGCCGGAGACCGTCCCCTACGTATCTCCGGCGACCCTTCCATCACTGGCCCCACCCCAGAGATTGGCGTCTGGATGGACTGCAGCCACAGGAGCTCCGGTTCCTGGCACGGGTCAACAGGGCCCCCAGGAACTTCGGACCCCTACGAGAGCAATGGCCCCGCAGCCCTATCGTCATCCAACTCCTCCTCCCCCCTCATCCACCCCTTCCAGGGATGTATCCATGGTGACCGCCGCCCCAGCGGATGCATCCATGGCGTCCGCAGCATCCGCCGCCCGGCCCTTGGAGGCCGCAGAGGCCGTGGACGCAACGATGCACTCTGTGGAGGAGGCACAGGAATGGGAGGGCGGGAGAAGGAGGCGCGCCCGCTCAGTCTCGGCCTACCTGCGCTTCAGATCCAGAAGCCGAGGCGGCACACACCGACGCCAGCTCTTTGGAGAACCCAGACATTTCCGTACATGCATGAACTGGCACAACGGACTCAGGGACCTGATGCATGAGCGAGGCCTGGATAGGCAGGAGGATTGGTGGGTGGAAGAAGGAGATGGACGTGAAGTTGCACAGGAGCTCCAGGCTGGAGCCCTGGCAGTGCAACAAGAAGCTGAAGTCGCCGCTGTTGAACACGGCCACGGCCTTCCTGAAGCTGGACGGGAACTGGATCAGTTCATGCTGGTGCGTGCTACGCCCCGTCATCAAGCACCAGCCCCTCCTCTTCAGCTCCAGTCTGAAGCCGACGTCCTCGCCGGACCAGCTGATCAGCTGATGGCACAGCACAAGCAGGCCCAGGCACAGAGGCAGCAGGCCGCCGGACAGCAGGAGGACCTGGAGCTGGTCCACTTTGTGCAGCAGCTCCGCAATCAAGTTCCCCCTCAGGCACCGTCCAGCATCACTCCTCCAGCGCCTTTCGTCAATCCCTACCAGGCTCCTATTGCACCGCCTGCTAGAGGAGGGCAGGATGGAGGAAGCCTCTTCGTTTCTCCACGCCAGCCTCAGCCGCCCAGCTCTTCCCTATCTACGCCTAGCGGCAGATCCTGGGCGGATCTCTTCGCCCGCCCCGCTCCGCACTCCCGCCCAGCGCCTCATCAGCCTCAAGGAGGCCACGAGCCGTCAGTGAACGTCAACCTGGTGACTCTGGAAGGAGAGGGAGGGAGACAGGAGACGGAAGCAGGGATGAGTGGGAGGACGCAGCCTCCGCAGTCCTCCACGACGGGAGGCGGGAACTTGCAGAATGCAGCCAACAACTCCGGCCAGGTCTCCATCGACGGCCTCTTGACCGTCGTAGACCGCATCACCCACAAGCTCGGCGCTGCCAATCTACGAGACCTTCCGCCCCTCGAACTCCCCATGTTTTCCGGGGATTACATCCAGTATCCCACCTGGAAGCAGCACTGGACCCTGTGGATAGATCAGCGAGTGGAGGATCCCGCCACTTGGATGATCTACCTCTCCAAGGCTCTGAAGGGCTCTGCTGCAGAAAAGATCAAATCTCTGCAGAGCATGGAAGGCAGGTATGACCAGGCCATGAAGGTCCTGGAAGATGCCTTCAATAACCCCACGGCCCACGTTCAGGAGGCTCTGAACGCCATCCAGAACCTCCAGAGCGCGGACTTCAAGGGCCTGGAGTTGTTCCGCGACAAACTCCGGAACCTCTACCTCTTCCTCGCCCAGCAATGCCGGATGGAAGAGGCACAGCTGCAGTTTCTCGTTGGAGTGGCCATGAAGAAACTGAGCAACCGCGTGGCGAATGCGGTCACGAAGAAGTTGACCAATCAGGGGCTCATGTCCCACCAGGTCACTCTCTACGACCTCATTCAGGTCCTGAACAAGGAGGTGGAGGCACAGCGCAACAAGAGCGCCCTGCTCCAGGCCACGACCACCGAGGCCAGCTCCTCCTCTGCCTCTGCATCCGCCACACGGCACAAGCAGCCCTCCAAGAAGCCGCTCTACTCGCAGCCTTCCATCCTTCCCATCTCCATCTCTTCAACGAAAGACGGCAGTAAAGGCTCTGGAGGCAAGACGGAGCAGAGCTGCTCCATCTGCATGAGGAGGCACAAGGCAGTGGACTGCGACCAGTTCAAGAGCGCCAAGCAGCGCAAAGATCAAATCGCCAAGTACGACCGCTGCTACCGCTGCCTCACCAAGGGGCACACTGTGTCCCAGTGTCGCAGCCCCTACAACTGCAGCACGTGCGACAGTTCGAGCCACCACTCTGCCCTCTGCTACACGGCCTACCCCGACAACTCGGCCGCTGGCAGGCAGCAGGGTACCCAGCCACGTTCTCAAGGACAGCGCCAGTTGCAAGGGCGACAACACCAGAAGAAGCCCTATCCCTCCTCCTCCCGCCCTTCATCCGCCCAGCACAAGCCTCAGAAGAAGGATGCTTGGCAGAAGGAAGGGAAGAAAGGAGGGAAGAGACCTGGAGGCGGTTCGTCCCTGCCGATGGCGATGACGACGACGATGGAGTCGGTGGCCGACTTCTCCGACACCTCCAACAACTGCAACGAGGCCATCATCCTCCGCTTCAACGCTGAAGTGGCCGCATCACCCGTGCAGGACAGCTCCGTCTCTGAGAGCATCAACTGCCTCTTGGACACTGGCTCACACATCACCTGCATCGAGAAGTACACCGCTGAACTACTCGGCCTTCCTGTGATAGGAGAGGAGGTGGTGAATGTGGGTGTCTTCGGAGAGTCACTGCGTCAGCCGAGAAGGATGACGATCGTGAGCCTGCACCTGCGCACGGCCAACGGCTTCAGCATGGAGCTCAAGGCCAGGGCACTGGAAGACATCTGCCCGCCAGTCAAAATGCTTCCCTCACTGTCCAAGGATAGATGGGAGGCGATTGCAGCCAAGTTCCCGGCGGTGGAGAACATGCCGCTGAAGACGGGCTCCGTGTACATGCCAGTGCACCTCCTGATCGGCCTGGACGTCGGAGGCCTAATCCTAGGCAAGATGTCCAGAGAGGCCGACATCTCTCCCCTCCTCTCCGTCAACAACTCTCCCGTGGGCCAACTGCTCATTGGAGCACCCCAGCTCGAGGTGATGCTCTCAAGGAAGAAGCAGAGAGAGGCCACCATCCTCGTCAACGCGAGCGTGAGCAGAGAGCTCAAAGAGCTCTACACCCTCGAGTCCGAGGGCCTAACGGAGGAGGAGATTCAGGAGGATGCCCGTGCCGCCGCCCTACAGCGCTTCAAGGAGGATCTCCAGCACAACAGCGGAGGTCGCTTCATGGCGCCCTTCCCCTTCAGGGACGGACGGTTCCCCAACGGAGCCAGGGACGGCAAGAACGAGGCCCTCAACCGCCTGCACAGCCTCTGCAGGAAACTGGACAAACGAACGGACCTCCGGGACGCCTTCCACCTCTCCATCCAGCTGATGGTGGAAGCCGGATACGCCGAGGAGGTGCCGCTAGAGGAGGTGGAGAGGCAGGATCGACAGGTCTTCTACCTGCCCTGCTTCCCGGTGGAGAAATCCACCTCCCAGCACACCAAATGCCGCCCCGTCCTGGACCCCACTGCGCGAGTCCTGCCAAACACCACGTTCAATGACCTGTTGGAGATGGGGCCGCAGCTTCTGGGGTCCCTGATGGGGATCCTCCTCCGCTATCGGTTCTCGGAGATCCTGGTGGTAGGGGATCTGGAGAAAGCCTTTCTCCAAATTCTCCTTCTCCCAGAACACAAAGACCTGGCCAGATTCATCTGGCTCCGGGACCCCTCCAAGCCACCCAGCTTCGAGAACTACGCGTACTTGAGGCTCACCCGCGTGGGCTTCGGCTTCAAGAGCAGCCTGGCCGTCCTCCAGGTCATCATCAACTCCTTCCTGGAGGAGGAGGGATCGGAGTTGGCAAAGGAGATTCAGTCACTCATCTATGTCGACAACATCGCCTTCAACGCCTCCGATGTCTCCGAGGCCCTGCGCAAGAAGAGAGAGGCCGTGAACATCTTCGACGCGGCCAAGATGAACCTGCGCGAGTTCGTGAGCAACAGCGCGGTCTTCAACGCCAGCCTCTCCGAGGAGGAGAAGGGCAAGATGGAGGGCGTGAAGGTGCTGGGCGTGGGCTGGGACATCGTCCTGGACGCCTTCTACATTGGCCGGACGGACATCAAGTTCCCCCTCTGGCCTTGCACCACGCGGACCGTCATCAAGACGTTCGCCCACCATTTCGACCCACACGGCCTCCATTCCCCCGTCATCATCCTCCCCAAGCTGCTCTTCAGCCAGATCCAAGCAGACGGCTACGACTGGGACGACGCTGTCACCGCCCAGTTCAAGGACTGGTGGAAGGAGGTGCTGGAGGACCTGGAAGGACTGCCCTCGGTGAAGATCCAGAGGAGGGCGGCCTGGTCCCCGACGTCGAAGATCTGGCTGCTGGTGTTCGCGGACGCGAGCAAGCAGGCGCACGGCTGCTGCTGCTACGCCTATTCCTTCGCATCCAGCTCCTCCCGCCCCGTCCCCATCAGCATCCTCGACGAGCATGGCAACTGCCGCGAGATCACCAGCGGCACCTACTGCACACTGCTCATCTCCAAAGCCTCTCCCAACCCAGGACGCCTGGAGGAGATTCCAAAGTTGGAATTGCTGGTGGTGGAGAAAGCGGCGAAGTTGCTGCGCTTCATGGAGAAGCAGTTGCCGGCCAGCATCGGCGTGGTGGAGAAGCGCATCTACACGGACAGCATGATCGCCCTCCAGCAGATCCACCTGGGACGCGGGCCCACCACCAACGTGAACAACCGAATCAACAGCATTCGGAGCCTGCAGGAGTCCGTCGGCTTCTCCCTCCATCACGTCCGCAGTGAGGACAACCCCGCCGACCTCGCCTCCAGAGGCGTCCGCTTTGCAGAGTACATGCAGGCGGACAAGTTCCGCCTCTGGTTCTATGGCCCCAGCTGGGCCCAGGGCGAGGCCAACCAGTTTCCCAACTGGGAGCCTCCAGCTCACAAGGCGGACGGAATGGCTTCGCTGGAGTGGAAGCAGGAGGAGAAGGCCTTCGGACCGGAGTACCACATCATGGTGAACTCTGCACGCAAGCTGGTCATCCAGCCCAGCTTCCCTGGCCCCTTCCACATGCAGGCCGAGCAGTACCTCCACAAGGGAGGTCTCCCTACCCTTCTACGTGTCACCGCCTACATACGCAGAGCCTGGAGAAAGGCTAAGGGAATGCCTAATCCAGGGACGGCAGCAGTGACAGCGGATGAGAAGGAAGCTTCTGAGGAGCTCTGGGTCCGCCACCTCCAGATGAAGGCCTACGGACCCGTCCTCTCCGTCCTCACCAAGGAGAAAGGACGCCTTCCTACGGCCGAGGTGAACATGGTCCGGGACCTGGACCTGTTCATCGGCGAGTCCGGCCTCCTCCGCTGCGGGAGCCGACTGGCGATGGCCAACGTCCCTGTGGACACCAAACACCCTCTGCTCCTGCCGAATGACCATCCTTTCACCATGCTTCTTGTCCTCCACTTCCATGAACTGGCAGGGCATCTGAAGGCTAGAGTGACGGCAGGGCTCTTCCGAAAGCACTATTGGATTACCAGCGCTATTCGGAAGATGCAGTCTTTCATCAGACTGTGCAGCGTCTGCAGGAGATTTGAGGCCATGCCTTTCGCCTCTCCTCGCTTCCGCCCATATCCAGCCCTGTGCTTTGACAGTGCCTGCGCGATGCAGCACGTGTCCATCAACCTGAAGGGCCCCATCGTCTACGTTCAGGTCTACCGAGACCCTGAACAGAAGCTGGAGCCCTACCGAAAGTACGAGAAGGTGAAGGAGCTGATGGTGGAGAGAACCGGCTACATCCTGGTGTATCTCTGCCAGGTGGTGCGAGTGGTGGCGCTCCAGCTCATCCCGGACCTGGAGGGGCAGAGCATCGCCAATGGCCTGGCCACCATCATGGCCAGGGTCGGCTTCCCCAGGCAAGTCTACTGCGACAACGCCAAGCCGCTCCTCTGGGCCACCAAGTTGCTCTTCAGCAAGGCGAGCTCTGGAGAGTGGAAGGCCGACGATCCGGCCATCACCACGTTCTTCGCCAAGAACAACGTCCGTCTCCACACTATTCCCCCCACTCACCCAGCCTCTGCAGGCTCGGTGGAGAACATGGTGGGTTTGACAGCAAAGGTGCTGAAAAGGTTGGCGGAGGGGCGAAAGCTGAAAGAGTACGAGCTGATGCTCTTGCTGGCGCAGACTGAGGCCATCATCAACTGCCGCCCCCTCTTCGCGTACGGCGAGTCCAGCTCCGTCGTCACCCCTGCACACTTCCTTCATCCTCAACTCAACCTCGTCCTTCCACCCGACTGGGATGACGAGGTGAAGGATCCGGAGGAGCTCTACGGAGCTAGGGGAAAGGCACTGAAGGTGTACGAGCACCAGTTGATGAAGCTCTGGCAGGTGTTCAAGGAGAACCTGCCCCAGGTCTTGATCGAGGAGCGCAAGAACCACTACAAGCCCAGGAAGGGCGAGGCTCAGAGAGAGCCCATGGAAGGAGAGCTGGTGTGGCTCAGCAAGGACAATGCTCCCAGGCATTCCTTCAAGCTAGGTCGCCTGGTGGAGCTGCTTCCTTCACGCTTCTCGGAGCCACAGGAGGCGATGGTGCTAGTGAGGCGGAAGGTGAAAGGAGGCGGCGAACACAACGAGTTGATGCGCCGCCACATCTCCGACCTCATTCCCATCCTCTACGAGCCTCCAACAGCCTCCACAGCCATCGATGCCCTAGAAGTTCCACCCAGACCGCAGGGAGTAGGAGCAGGAAGAGAGGGAGAGGAAGAGGTGGACCTGGAACCTGATGTCGGCAACGAGGTCGCGGACGACGGCCAGCTCGCTCTTCAAGGACAAGCAGAAGTCCCCCTCCCTTCCACTCCCAGGACCCTTCCCGCCCGGGAGCCTTCAAAGGGCATACTGAAGCGCCAGTCTACCAGAAGGCGCAGAGTGATGTACGAGTCTCTGGATGAGGCCGACTTGGGGAGCCAGCCGACACAGGACTTCTACAACACGCGGCCGCCTAGAACGCCTAGAGACACTCAGGCTCTACTTTCACTCCAAGAGGAGCGTCTAGAGCAGGAGCCCAGCGGCCTGTGCAAGGAGTTCCTCGGCTTGGTTTGAGGCTGCTACAGGGACGAAGAGCGTCTGAAACTCCGGTTCCAGCAGCACTCCGAAGCCCAGCTCAGAGGCGCCGATCCAGCAGATGCCCAGCAGAATGAGCAGTTCAGCAGCTGGGTTTCTCAGGATGCTTCTCTGCCCATCTCATCCACGCGGCGACACTCGGCAGAGGAGGCTGAGTCAGCTCCGCTGGCTTTGCCGCCTCAATGGATAGAGAGGGAGAAAGTGGGAAGGCAGGGAACTTTTCCCTGGCTGTTGCTGGGGCTGCTGAGCTTAGTGTGTCTAGGAGGCGGGGCGAGTGCCACTCCTATTCCATCACGCGGACAGCTGCTAGCAGATGCCCAAGCACAGTCACCCACTCCTCCAGTCCACGTCCCCCATGAACCTCTACGTCCCCCTGCAGTCTCAGCAGCACCCCCTCCACCCGGAGTGGACTTCTTCATCTGTCCAAAGGTGCTGACAGGGGGAAGACCATTCGTCTACCCGGACTTTCACCGCGACTGCTCCGTGGACCACTGGAAGGAGGAGGTCATCTACCACCCCATCGATCTCTACGTCAACCACTACCGCCTTCCAACTGTCCCTGCAGCTAGGTGTCGCATCGAGTTCCATCACTACCACACCTACACTTCATTCTTCAACCAGTGGTCGAAGCAAGTGTGGAAGGACTTGAGAAATGTGGCTCCGCATGAGTGCGCGTCGGCCTGGCAGACCTGGAACTTCAGGGACATCCCCTTGGTCCAGATCGGCCCCTACAAGTACTCCACCAACACCACCATGTTTC